>JAKVQX010000802.1:0-10732 GCA_030463015.1 Geotrichum citri-aurantii
ATTTAACAAAAAAAAAAAAAAAACCCCAAAAAAAAAAAAAAACACACCCTTAAACTTTGGTAAGTTATCAAAAAAAAAAAAAAAAAAACAGTCTTTAGTGTCAGTTGCAGATTTCAAAATTTACATCAAAATTTATATGTGTGCATGTTTTCTGATATAAGCCTGCCATTGAAACTAGCCAAAATGTAAATTTGCAACAAAGACGAGTTATGAAATGCAATTTGAGAATTATAACAGCTTCTTTAATTTACAATTGTAGGTCTCCGATAAGTTTAAGATGACGAGTAGATCAGTTCAAGCCAGCAGCTAATACTATGTTTTTCCAAATTGCGACTGTCATTTGAATAACAATCAATTCAAAGATTAAAGCTGAAAAGTGACTTTGCATTGAAAGAAAAACTTTTAAGGAAAAATTCAAACAAACCGTGAATACACATGAATACAATCTAATTTGTTTTCAGAAAAGACGAATACAACAAATAACAACAATTGAATAAAACCCCAAACAAAAAAACCAAAAAAAAACAAACTATTAGCTCTCTCAAAATGATAGAAGTTTTTCATTTCTTTCATTTCTTTCTTTCATTTTGATAAGTGTCAATAAAACTACAGGGGACTTCAAGTTACACGGAGACCACTACCTTTATGTTTGATCCATCTTGAGTCATCTGGTATTAAACACTTTTTTTTTTTTTTGGGTGCGGAGAGGATTTTTCAAAAAAAAAAAATCTTTCTGACTCTTTTCAAATGTTTTTTCTTTTTAAATTTTTTTTTAATTTAAAGACTTATTTAAGTCTTGGCGAGCTTTGAAAAGAAAGATAAAACTCCTTTGAATGAATGTTCTGTTACCACGAACGTCTCCGTTTGATATAATTTACAATGAAAAGATGGGTATTTTGTTACGATCATAATAATTTCAAAGTTTTTTTGAACTCGCTGAGCAAGAAAAAACCAAAAAAAAAAACAACCCAAAAACTGAAGAAATAAGGTTTAGATGTCATTGATGCCCACGCTTTTCAACCCAGCCCAATTAAAAAAAATAATCTTGTATTACGTTAAATGGTTTCTTTAAAACTCTTCATATTGTCATCACTTTCACCAACCCAATGCCAACCAATACACCAGAAGCCAATAGTGATGATACAGAGTCTAAGCTTAAGATTCTCACAAGCGTTTATCCAGACTACACATTGGAGAGTTTGCTTGATGTATTAGTTTCTTGTAATGGTAGTATCTCACAGACAAAAGCTCTTTTGGGCGAGGCTGATTTGAATGAAGGTAGTGATCAAAAAGACGGTAGTGATCTAAAAGACGGTAGTGGTTTAAAAGACAGTAGTGATCTAATAGATGGCAATGGTCTCAAAGACAAAATTGATAAGGCATGTAACAACGCCTCTAAATCGATTATTACAAAGCATGAATTCAAACCCACAACCGCGTCGACGCAAGTCACCCTTAAGCGGTTCTTTAGTGGCACTAACGGCGGCTATTCCAGCAATGCTTTTGCTATTAAAAAGCCAAGGCTTGAAACGAAAGGGAAGCCTATACATTTGTACGACCCAGGCGATGTGGAATCACTACTACCATGTACTCTTCATTTTAATGTGTTTTCTAAAGAATTGGCTGACCGGCTACTCACAAAGATGCTAGAGGAATCGGAAACCTGGAACGAGAACAAGTTCAACATGTTTGACCGTGACGTTTCCTCGCCACATACCTCTTCCATCTATACAGACGACGCTGAAATCTTTAAAAACAAGGCCGCCAGCTACAATGGAAAACAAGCTGAAAACATCCACATGTTTAATGCCGACATGTCTGAAGCAAAGGCAATAGTAGAGAATGTTGTTAACACCGAGATTTCCAAACGGGGTCTTTTGCCGCATCAATGCCCTACCAGATGGTACTCAAATATGGCAGTTTGCAATAAGTACGCAGGGCCCAAACAGTCTGTGGGGTTTCACTCGGACCAGCTTACTCATATAGGACCACATGCTGTCATTGCTAGTATATCGTTAGGCGTTACAAGAGAGTTTCGTTTGAAGAACAGGGACCCATCAAAGCCATTTGCGCCTATATCCGTTCATCTCCCCCATAATAGTTTGATTATTATGCATGCTGGTTGCCAGGAAAATTACAAGCATTCCATCATGCCCTGTCCGTTATCTTCCCTTATGACCGACACACATCCAATTTCAGGACTGGCCCGAATAAACATCACGTATCGAATGTATCTGTTCTCTTTCACACTAGAAAACAATCCCAAGTGCATTTGCAAAAAGTCCATGATTCTTCGTGTTTGCAATCCTACCAATACCGACAACGACACGCTGACGCCCAAGTACATGTGGGTTTGCGGGCTGACCTACACCGGAGGAAAAAAATGCAACAAGGTTGAATTTCCAAAGTTCCCTGTTAACAAATCACTTGAATTTTTGTACGACCAAAAAGTCGGGACTTGAAGTTTATCCAACAGTTTTGAAATAAAAAAAAAAAGATCACAAAATTGGTTGTAAGATAAGACGTCGCCAAGGTATTTTGCAAAAAAAAAACAAAACAAAAAACAAAAAAATGTAACTGGAACAGTCAGAATTCAAGTGTTCCCTGTTACTCTGCTCAGTTGCTTGCTAAACTGACAGGATCTGTTTACCAATGTATCTTTTGAATGGATTGCTTGCCGCTAAAAAAAAAGCAGATGATGAAGATTCCCGTGTAACATTGGTTGGCTAGTTATGTTGCTCTTGCTGGAGATGAAGTTTTTTTTGTCGTTACCAGATTGCAAAAAAAATTAAATCAACAACCCAAAGAACCAACAAAAATAACTTTTTAATGTGATTACATTAAAAAATTAAAAGTTTGTAGTTGTTGTTAATCTTGTTAGATTGACTCATTTGATTTGTAGTGTAAAGTGATGACTCGGTGACACAGACCCGAGCGTTTTAACAGCCGACCGTTTGGCTTGAAACCCTCTTTTAGAAAAAAGGTTTTTGTATGTTCAAAAGGAAACAAACTTTGAGCCCAATTAAAGTTTTTTTAAAACTGCACATTGAAAAAAAGAGAGAGAGTGATAGAAAATAAGAAAAAAAAAAAAAATATTAATCATGAAAACGGACTGCATAATCTCATTTCTTGGTGCCAACGACAACTCTTCTACCAGGTTATTGTAATTTTCTTTTCATTTTATGTTGGAATATTTTCAGTATATAAGTATCACGGTCTTTTCTTGTTTTTCCTGAATTTTCTTTTCTCTTTATTTCAATATTCATCAGCTTTTGTTCTTCGTTTCATTGAACGTTTTTTTTTTTTTTTTAAATTTAAATTATTTTTTTTATAAAAAAAAGCTTTTTGGTCAAAAAAAATAATTTAATTTTTTTTTTTTTTTTTTTTTTTTTTTTTTTTTTTTTTTTTTTCTACTGAAAGTTTCTAGGAAACCGATTTTCAAGTTTCAATCCACAGATTAAAAAAAAACTAAAACAAACCCAATATCTAGACAATGCCTACTACCAACTTTGTCGCTCCGACAGTAGCAGCGCGCGACGACAAAAAAGTACTGGAAGAGTCATGGGAGCTTAATGAGTCTGGCAGGGCCGACTCCTCGAAACAGACCACTGAGATCACCTCCGAACCCGAGACTCCGCCGATTGTCGAGCCTGAACCACTCACTTTTAAAGAAAAGTTTTTCTTCAGACTCAGAAAATTTAACAACAAACTCGACTCTTTTGGCGTCGAGCTGAGAGGTATCCATCGTGTCCCACCCGAAGAACGATTTCATTCGCCTCAAATCGTATTGAAACTGATTCTGCTTTGGTTCAGTGCGTGTGGTGGTCTGTCTTCAATGTCGGGTTTTTTCCTTGGCCCGCTCGCGTTTGAACTTGGATTCAAGGACAGTATGTCGTCTGGAATTGCCGGTGCCACTCTTGGCTGCTTTGTTGCAGCATACGCTGCCACTATGGGTCCTAGATCAGGTCTCCGCCAAATGGTTCTTTCCAGATTCATGTTTGGTTGGTGGCCAGCAAAGCTTATCGCTCTGCTAAACGTTGTCAGTTTACTCGGTTGGTCTGTCGTCAACTCCATCACCGGTGGCCAAATACTGGCAGCTCTGTCAAACGGCAAGGTGCCTCTGGAGGTTGGTATTGTTATCATTACTGTTGTTTCGCTCTTTGTCGCTATTTTTGGTATCAAGTATGTGCAGTACTTTGAGGACTACGCGGCTATTCCTGTCAACCTGTCTTTCTTGCTTTTGTACATCTGTTCTGCCAAATACTTCAACACCTCCCTGCAGTCGGTTGGTGAAGCTGTGAACATTAGATCATCTTGGATGAGCTTTTTCTCGCTTTCATTTGGTGTCACCGGTGCCTGGGCGGGTGTTGCTTCTGATTATTACATTGACTTTCCTGAAACCACTTCTCAAATTGAGATCATGGCTATTACCTTTTTCTGTATTCTCATTCCTACCTTGTTTGTCGGTATTCTCGGTATCTGCATTGGCACTGGCGCTGTTGGCATGGCTGCATGGAACAGCGCTTACAACTCTCTGGGCAATGGTGGTCTATTGAACGCTGCTTTCTCTCCCTGGGGCGGCGGTGGAAAGTTTGTTCTTGTGCTCATGTACATGTCCTTGGTTTCCAACAACATTATCAACACCTACTCCATTGCTCTTTCCACTCAGGTCTGGGGTCTTTTTGCTACTAGAATCCCCCGTTATGCGCTTGTCATCCTGACTGCCGTTATTTATTTCGTTCTTTCTATGGCTGGCCGCAACACCCTTGCCAACATCCTAAACAACTTTTTGCCCATGATTGGTTACTGGTCTATTCTTTACTTTGTGATTTTGATCCAAGAGACGCTGATATTCAGACGCCGCAAGATCCCTGGCACAAACGACGTCTATAACTGGGAGGACTGGGATAATTGGCTGCGTTTGCCCACTGGTATTGCCGCCTTAGTCAGTTTCCTATTTGGCGTAGTCGGCGTCATTCTGGGTATGTGTCAGGTCTGGTACGTGGGCCCCATTGCCAAAAGTTTTGGTGACCACGGTGCGGACGTTGGCACTTGGTTTGGTGCGCTTTTCACAATGGCCACCTTCCCGATTTTAAGATACTTGGAGCTCCAGTACGCTCCTTGGTCAGATAAGCCCCTAATGTAAGAAACGAAACAAACAAACGAACAAAAAAAACATAAAACATAAAAAGGACCCCAACAACTAAACTAAGCATCAGCAAAGGTGCTCTGCAAATATTTACTCTATAAAAAGAAAAGGAAAAAAAAGGTTTTTTTTTCTTTTGTTAATACGTTTACCTTTATTCGCATTTTCTTTATAACAGATTAATTTTTTAAAATAACTTAACTATACACAATAAAAAAATGATGACATTAAACCGATCAAATTCACCTTATTATAACCATTAAACAAAAAAAAAAAAAAATTCAACAAGTCTATTTGTGCACGCTATAGAATGCAGATACCACATTTGCGTGTTAGAGAACGCCACTTTGAGAGTCCTCTCGAAGGAAAAGAAAATTATCTTTGAAGCAATGCCCTTATATTATTTTTTATAATTGTTTTTATGTTTGTTGCTTCTTGATGTAAGGTCAACAAAAAAGATTTTACCGCCGGCCTTCATGGTTTTTACTTTTTTTTTTTGTTGTAAAAAAAAAAACAAGATTTAGATTATCCTTTTTATGGATGTCACTTGTTATCCGTCAGATGCCTAGCAACGACAACGCTCTTCAGAAAAAACACAATCTTTTTCAAAATCAAATATACACATATATACAAAAAAAAAAAGCAATAACAAAAAAACGACAATACAGATTATTAGCAGTTATATGTACAACACCACCATTACGCCTTGGAAGTGTAGATCAAGTCGACTCTCTCCTTAGAGTAGTTCCACTTCTTGACAACAAAACCCTTCTTCTTGTCGACCAAAGTCAGCAGCTCGGTGTTCTTAAGTGGCTTACCATCCTTGTTGACAGGTCTCTCGGGTTTCTTAGACTGGTACTTCTTAATGTACATTTTTCTCAGAGTGGCTCTGGAAGCAAGAGAAAAGCACGGCGAGTCTATTAACGACTCAATCTGATTGTAAGTGTCGATGGTAATGCCGTTAGTGACCTGGGAAGCTAAAGCCTTGATGGCATCAATTCTTTCCTTAGCAAGAGCCTCAAGCTCAGCTGAGGAAAGGTACTTGACCAAAGTAAGTTTTGGGTCAAAGGCCACGGCAGCGTCGATCTGGGCGGCCAGTTGAGTGTAGGTCTCCAGCTTAGCAGCACCCTCCTCAGCAGTAAGTCTGTTAGCACGGACATCAATCTCGTTATCAATCTTGAATTGACGGTCAGCAAACTTGTGAGCCTCCTCGTTAGAGCGGCCACCGGACAGAAAGCCCTTGATTGCCAGCAATCTATTGACAGCAATGGACTTCTTCTCAGCGTCCAGGCCAGGCACAAACGACTCTAAATCATCACCAAGCTTGGTGAGAATCTCAGCACGCTTCTGCTCGCGTTGCTGCTTAACCTCAGAAATACTAGATTGGGCCAAGTACTCCTTGCGACTCATAGCGTCTCTCTCCTTGTAGGCATATTTCGGGATGGTGATCTCTTCTCTGCCGAATCTTCTGCTTGTTGGCGCGAAATGAGGAGCGGGCAATCTATCTTCCTTGTTCAAAACAACACCGGCAAACTTACGCTCGGGATGGAATGGATCAAGGTAAAATCTGACAAAACCAGGCTCTAGCGCAAAGAGAGTATGATCCTTACCGATTCCTACGTTATCACCGGGGTAGATCTTAGTACCGCGCTGTCTGTAGATAATATCGCCGACCTTGACAGTTTGACCATCCGACTTCTTGGATCCTAATCGTCGACCCCTCGAATCTTTGTTACTGGTCTTGGAACCAGCAGCCTTCTTGGTAGCGTTTCTGATGCCGGTCAAAGTACCCTCATTACTGCTGACAGTGCTGAGAACGGGTCTGTGTAAAAGAGTCGAGTTACCTAATTGCAAAGCAGGTCTAAAAACCTGTGATCTTAACAGATTCAATGATGGTAATCTAGACATCGTGTGTGCTGCTGCTTTGTTGATGAAGCCCCGACAAAAGGTATAATGTTTAGGTTGGTGGTGATAATTTTATTTTGTCCTTGAAAAAAAAAGAGAGAGAGAGGGAAAAAAAATTGTATTGTGAAAAAAAATTTCGCCAATCACCATGGACCAAAAAATGGATTAGGATACCCTTCCATAAGTGGTTAGGGGAAATAGACCAATTTAAATTTAGAAGAGAAAAAAAGGCGGTTGTAGGGTAATGAAGATCATGTGACTAAATAATAATGAGACAACTGTGCTAGAAAAAAAATTGAAAGTGTTACAACTTTGATATTCTTTTACATGTCTTTAAATTTTAAAAAGAAGTGTAGTAGGGTAGTATAGTAAAATTTGTTTATTGATCTTTCATACAAACGTTATGATACAAAACTTGACATTAGACTGTAACTGCAATAACTAAAACGAATCAAAAGAAAAATTTTTAGCATTTCAAACAAATTTTTTTAACTAACTTTCAATTCACTTCAAGTTATCGGAAAATTTACTAATTTTTTAAAAAGTTCAACTGAGGCGATGGTTCGGTAACCAAAATTTTGAAAAAAAAGGAGTAAAAATTAACTTGTGCTAGCTATAAACTGTAAAAACTTTTTAAATTTAAAGCATGTGTTAGTTTAAATATTCATTGATTTCTGGATTACGGAAGGCCTTCTTTGAAAAAAATTCTAAATATTGCATTGTCAACAATTTATATCTAATTCAAAATTAGAAACTCTTTTTGTAAATAAGAAATAAAACTAACTTTTGAATTTGAAAAAAAAGCATTTGATGCCAATTTTGTTGATGTCAAGATTGTTGTCATGCAACTTACTAGGCCTGCTTTCAACAAACTTTTAACTTTAATTAAAATTCAAAGTGCCAGATTTTTAGGGTTCATTTTGAAATCAAATTTATTTTAACTATAAAAGCATAGTATTGACATCATACAACTTCAAAATAAACACTTGTTGAACATAAGATGTCAAAAAAAAAAAACGTGGCTGTTTTAAAAACAAATGTTTCAAAATTCAGACTGACAACTTAAGATCTAGTTGTGATGACTCAGAACTTACTCAGTCACAATAAGGTTTCAATTCTTCTGGAAGCTATGGTTAAAGGCAATGAAAATAAAACAATTCCCATTCTCTGTTTACCCCTCCAATGCTAAACAGAAAATGGGCATCTAGAGTCAACATTTTTCAACCACTTTAACTCGAAACATTACAATCGTTTTATTAAAAAACCTCAACAGTACTTATTTGAAACACACAAAAAAGAATAATTTAGAATGCAGAAATCAAGTACAAATGCTATGCCACAACAAAAGGGGGACTCTAAGCCGCGCCAACAGTCCTACAGCCACATGGACTACAAAAATGTGAATAGCAGCACAGATATTTTAGTAGCCATTTTCAAGGATATGTACGAAAATGGTAGGCCATCGCCTTCTTTAAGTCCGTTGATGTCTTCTTATGCCAGCATGAGACTGGGCGTTTACGCCGATTCAACAAATTCGGTTCCAGTAGTGCAAACTAGCGACGACTACTATGGATCATCTCAGGATAATGGTTATTTTCTCAGAGGCGCCAACAATGCGTCAAATTTTGAAAGTGATCAATATCAGCGTTTGAGTAAGGCCAATACATGGCTGACTGCTTTGACTTGGGGTCCACGTGAAGCCGGAATGCTTGCCTTAACTCCCAAGTCTCAGGCATACATTGAAAAATCCGAGACAACAGTTGAATATCTTACTGCTCTAGCCCACGAATGGCATCAGTACAGTTTTGACACATCACTGACTCCCGGAGCTTTTGAGTCTGAATCGTATTACATCCGAAGTGGTTCGGATGCAATTTTCCGAATAACATCGCACACATCACAAAGTTTTGTTTCTAAATCTAGTAAGACAGCTGAAGCTGGCTTTAATAACATTACTGAAGATAACCACCTTCACATTGCATCAATATGGGATGCACCGCTTGAAAAGTGGCTACTGTTAGGCATCTTTCTCTGTCCGGAAGGTCTTGCTTTCGACTCTTCTTGGAGCACAAATCCTAAACTTGCAGATACCATTTACCTTACCTCGCTAGAAAAGATTCCTAGTGACAAAAAAATCAATATCAACACATTACCCGATATTATCGTGACTGCAGCTTCTTCTCGCTCTAGTACTGCTTCAATTGAAAAAGCAATTGCTGAATCAGAGAAAAATGGAATCCCAGTAGCGGTAACTGAAGAGAGTGAAGGAGAGGGTGATGATAGTGAGTATTGGAATCAATACGATGACATTTCTGGATCTGAAGGCGATGGAGAAGATACTGAAAAGGAGGAGGGAGATGATTTTTCAGCTGCAAGACAACAGATTGAATCCTATTCTCTTCAGAATGATCACTCAGATGACGACAGTTACTATAACAGTTATGCGGATGTTGAACATATGATCCACGGTGACGACGTTGAAAGATCTGCTGCTCCAAAAGTGGGTATACTTGAGTCTTTAGCGGAACCTGAGCCCAGCCACCAAGTGAATAGATCTGCTACTCCAGTGTGGCCAGGTGCATTCCCCAAGACCCGTTTTACTTCCCCCAATGTGGAATCACCATTGGATGTCAAGTCTCCTGAATCAAAACAGGAAAGTCCCAAAGTTTCTCCTGTAAACTCTGTCAAGGCTCATGTGTCTGAGTCGATTACATCACTGTACAAGTTGGCTCAATCACAAGGAATTTCTATGCACGAATTTATGGATTTGACATTAGATGCTGTTAGATCGGTTGACATTTAACGACTTTATATTTTTTGATGTAATAACACAACCTATCATACAGTAACTCAAAAGCATGCATCGGTTTTAGTGTTTTATCATTGAACAATAGCCGATTGAGTTTAATAGTACGTTGCTTTTGAACGTTCAGACTCAAGAGTTATTGTTTTTTTTTTATCACGAACTAAAATAAAGCCAATCTTTTAATACACAAGCTTTAAAAAAGGGGTTGTCAAATTTTTTTTGATAAGCCAAGATATGCGTAGTAATACTTCCTAGCTTCGGGTCAGTAATACTACAAATCAAGCAACTCAATAAATGTTTATCAAACTACAGTAAAATTTTAAACATCTATTTTCACAGAATTTAGCGCGTACATCACATAACTAGTAAACTCTTATTTATTTGAAAGCTCTATCGAAGCAAAATAATGTAAGTTAAACGGCGCAGATCCCCGCTAATCGGGTCAACTATTGTTGAAAATTTACCTTTAAATGCATAATAAATATGAAAACGATAGACTATTAATAAAATAGTTTTTGGCCCTTACTTATCTCTAAAAAAAAACTTGAGCTTAAAAAATCTTGCTGAATTCTTGTGAAAGCTCATGGTTTTTATTAGAATATCAACAGCAGTGCGTCAGGCCTAGAGACACTAGATAAAAAATCAGTATATTGTCCTTACATCAAAACAGTTACACATACAAAAATATATGAAAAACACATACAAAGAAGACAATAGTTCAAAAACGTGTGTCTCTAAGAGTTTCTCAAAGTAGTGCTATTAACGCGCACTAATGGTTTCTGTATTCGAGGGCGCCGGAACTAGTAGTAGTAGAATCTTGTTTATTAAGGTGTCTTATGGTAATTATATACTGAGAAGACACCAGGCTTACCTGG
>JAKVQX010000803.1:0-10720 GCA_030463015.1 Geotrichum citri-aurantii
TGTAAAACTACTAATTTCGCTATGAACAATTCCCCGTTATAGTCCACAAACTCCGGTTTCAAAATAGGTTACCTATAACGGGGTTACACTGTATTACATGGTCCCTAACTCACCGCACCCGCAGTTGCAAAGACTTTTGGGAGCATTACTTTTTTTTTTGTTAATACTCACCGAAATCTTCACAGCGCAAGATATAGGCAGCCGTTGGCCAGCAACCAATAGAGTAAAAATCAACTCTAGTCACATGGCCTAGAATATGATTTAAATGTCAAGCCTCATGTTTATGTCACAGTACGCAGGTTTATTTTAGTATTGGTGAAATACTGTATTTTTTTGGTGGTTTCATCTTGAAACAAACAAACAGATTTGCTTCAGCTTTAAGTCAAAATCATGTGTTGCCTATAGATTACAGGTTTAGGGTCTCAACGGGTTTTTTATTTTTAGAACTCAATTGATTTCAATGATTCATCAAAGAACATTACAGGGCTTTTCTGTTCTATTTTAATCAAAAAAAGTTTTTTTTTGGTTTTTCTTACAAAACTTTTTGCAGAAACCACTCATGTGCTTTGTGAGCGCTACTTCGAGAGCTTCGGAAATACTAATGTTTTTAAATCAGTCTTTGCAAATCTTTTATTAATCAGTCTTTTAATTACAACATTTTAATGTGAATACAATAAACAATATAAAATTTATTTATGGTTGTTTGAGACTCTACTTTCATTTTGTACTATGCAATAGGCTCCAACAACAAATCAAGTTTCTATAACCAGACTAAATAAATTGTCGTAGATTTCAATTGCAATGGACACAGATTAGGCATTCGGTAATGCAACAGCAACTAACCGGAACAACTACAAAACCATAATTACAGTTTTCAGCTTGTTGTTTCTATGGCCAAAAATTTTAACCCCTACCAATAAAAGATTCTACAACTCGATTCGCTGCTTCGGCAAAAACATCTCAAATTATAGCTAGATTAGCTGCCTACTTCAATACTGAAAAGTCTATACAAGACAGAGGTAGCTTGGGTAGGAATAATTGTCTTAGAATTGACCGGCACTAAACTACTGAATCAGTTGCGTTTTTTATCTCGCAACTTGTACGAAAAGTCTGATTTTCCGAATTTCAGCACTTAAATTACAGACACCCTACAAAAACCTTTTATTTCGGAAGGGTTGATCGACTTAGTTACATAGGTGCCGTTCAAGATTTAACCCAAATTTGTTTCAATGGCGTCAAATTCTTCACTAGCTCAGACCGCATCTCAAGGTTACACCGACAAGATATTCACTAAAGAGTACTAAGTATAACCAGAGAGCAAGACAGCAGATGTTTGAGAGACGACAATGTCGAAAAAATTCTTACCTATGGTCAAGTCTTTACTTAAAATTTACGATTTACAATTCCCTTGCGTCCTGATTCTATTAAAAATTTCAAGAAATACATATTGACAACCAAAACTTAAGAGTTCAAAGCCTCAAAAGTTTTGGCCATATTCCCCAAGCAATTTAGACCCTGGTTTAGTTTTGTGAGACCATTCAATGAGAAAATTTACATGGCTACTTCAACATTTACTCCAAAAAGAATACCTTGTTTTGTGTGTTTCTATAGTATGTGTTGTAAATTTACCTACCACATAATGATAGATTAAATTTTTGGGCTTTCATAAAACATTCATGGGAAAATCTGAAACAAGGGTGCACAAATGCAAATTTGACCAAGCACAACAAGACTAAAAGCTTGATTACCGACGGGTGTTGAGCTGCGGCATCAGATGTGTTTCAAAAATTTCTATTTTCCTCGATGCCAGATTATTGAACCTTTTAAACGAGAAGAACTTGCGGCTGATAGGAGAACTCCGGCATTTCTTAGGTTTTTATAACAACAAATATAGATGTGCTATAATTTGCCCCAGATTTTGTGAGTCTGGTTAGTTTTTTGGTCTTTAATTATTTTAACATCTAAATGAACAGGACATTGCATAATTACTACTTTGCTTTTTAGACGAAATGGTTGAATTTAACAATTGTCTTTAACACTGCATGAATCACTTGTCATAAGAGATGGTTTGTAGGATTGTCTCGTGTGATTAAAATTTAAGTTAGTACTTATTCTAACTTTAGTTTACTGATTTTTAAAGATGAACAACTTTTATAGTTATCATAATTTGGAAATGAAAGATACTGGTAGTCCGAGGCCCTAGTGTCTATACAATTTGTGCTCAAAAATCAACTCAAAAGCTTATTCAAAAAAATACAATAGATTTTATCATGCTTATTCAGTTTTGAATTTGTGGGAAACAACACAAATACCAGTTTTATAGTATATTAAACCTAGAAGTAATTGCAACTTTCAGTACTTTTTTGAGAGCTACATAATAAAATATCAGACCAATGTTCAAATTTTTGACCGAACCCTATCTAAAGTCAAGAAGATTTAACAGTACCATGATTATAGCTAGAAATAGTTTTTGTTTTACATGCTTCGTGAGTGGCCACGCCAGAAGTGATTGTGATTGTCATTTAATTTTTATGAGCTCATTTGATTTATTAAATTTTGTAAATTTTAAGCACGGATGGGTTGTGAGCTGTGGTGTTAAATACGGACTTATAGAATCTAATGTACCAAACGTTCACGAAGCACGATTATTTAAGGGGTCAAATCAGCTTCAAATGTACCATGTAGGACTAATATGCACATAAAATTTAATCACTCATGATTCCAGGAGTCATGACCCTTAAGACATGAAAGTCTGCAATGCAAAGAAAAAAAACAGCTGTTAGGTATTTCACGGCAGCCTGCACAGGTGTATCAGCACGCGATTTATAATACAGCACAAACCCTTCCAAAAATTATCATTTTGAATTATGCACTACCCAAAAATGGACAAAGCATTGACAGAGAAGGAAATTATACTACTAAGGAATAAAAACGTCACCGCCTATAAAATTTGTGAGTTACCTGCCAAATAAGTAATAAATTTAATGTACAGTACCGCCTAATCTAAGGTCTAGGATGGCCTGGTATGATACAGATGCAAAAAATGATAGTTACTCGAGTTTAAAAATTAAAAATTGCTTTTAAAAATAGTTCATATTCACAACGCATGTTCCTAGTGTTGTAAAAATTTCAAGATGCTATCAGTATGTATTTCTTCTAACAAAAACTCCCATAACAGTTCACCTTTTGCTGCTTTTTCCAATGTCCGGTTTTTTTTGTAAAGAGTGATCTATGTTTTTCTAAGCAATACTGACTATCAGATCCTGGCCAACAATGTACCATCAAATAAATAAATCCGTGATTAGCAAGCTTCTAGCTGTGGAACTTCACAAAACTTTAAATTAAGCTTTAAGGGCCTGATATTATCATCAATATCAGTTTTTTTTTCTCAATAGCTAATTAATTAAGGGCTTTTTATTTTTTGCATCAACACGTATTTAAAATTTATAGAAGTTTTCATAGCTTTTAGATTTTAAAGGCGCACGTCTACGGCTGTAAATTTTCAGAGTGTTATTAATATTGATTTGTTAATTTTTTTGCTAACTGTCAAAGTGAATAGGTGTGGCTTATAATTTTTAAAACTGAATATCAACTAACCAACACTAAATCTTCTTTGAGACTACTTTTTAATTTTAAAATGTCAAGCTAAGTTAGACTTTTAGTTTTACACACCTTGTGCTTTAAATGACAAAAGCTTGAATGAGTCGTATCCGGTCGGTCTTAATTTTCGAGCCCCTGGAAAAAATAACTCCCAAGCTCTTTTAAAAAAGCTTCGCAGTGCTCAAAAGCCCCTTTCAGCTTCAGACTTTGTTACAAATGTTTTTGAATTTTAAAAGAAATAGTAGACCAAACACAATAATCTATTTTTGATTCTAAGCATTTGCCTGAAATACCGCTCTAGTTTTAGTGAAACAGATAAAAAAAAAACAAAATAGACAAATTGAATAAAATAAGTTAGCGTATCGATTAGACACTGGGGTACGCGTTTCAACAATCATGCCTTACATATTCTATCTGATGTTTTTTTTTTGGTATGATTTACCCCCTTCTCTTTTTCTTATGGTTATACTATATTTAGAAAGTATGCAATACCATAGTGGACCAGTTTTTTGGTAGGGGGTTTTTCATCAATTTTCTTTTGCTAATTTTTAAAAAGTCATTCAAAGGAACAATTAAAACGTACTGAAATTTTAATAAGATCATGAGAAATGAGCCAATAGGCATGCCAAATTGAGTTAAGAATTAAATCTAAGATATAAACAACGATCGTTTGTCTCAAACGCATATTTAAAAGCTCTAATTCTATATTTGAAAATTTGTGATCGCATGCTGTAAAGCAAGTTTCTACACCATAAGTAGAAAAAAAACTGCATGCTACAGATGTTGCATACTCATGATACATTTAAATGTCTAGTGTTTTTTAAAGACGCACATGTGTCGTGGTAACCTATGACTAGATGTTAAAACCTCTCCAAATTTTTTTTTTCACTTATCTTGGGAGTGTTTAAAATTCTTTTGAAAAAACCAATTCTAACTCAGCTTTAAAAACAAGAAAAACTAACAGTATTGTGAAACAGATGTATCTTTTCGTTTCTCACCAAAAAATCCTTATTTTGTTGACTTAGAGATCTAGGCTACATAGTTTAGAAGTACCACAACCCGAATTTTTAGCTATACCGTATACACAATGTGGTAATTATGTAAAACTAGATCTTAGTGTGGTTTGCTTCTCGCAATTTATTGTTTAGACCAGAGCAGGTTTTGGCCCATATGAGCTTACCTTAATGCGCCGTTCACTTATATAGTTAGATACAGTTCAAAAATTTCAATTTTTTAAAAAAGATTAGAAAACAATTTTTTTGCAAAAACACTAGAAATAGGTCCAAAAGTTTTTTGAGTGCGAAACTTTGAATAGACAGAAAGAGTTGAGTTGCAAATCATTCAATGTAAACACAGTTGATAGAGACTCGCAAGGTAATATTTTAAGTCAAACTGCGTTCAATTATTTTTTTTAGGATCTTTGGCTAAATTTCACAGTATCGTCTTATTTTTTTAAACTTTATTTATTTCACGCTTGCATCGCAACCCCGGGTCTTACTTCAGATGGTTTTTATCCTAGTTCTCGTCAAAATGTTTCTGGTGTCATTACAAAAAACCTTGTTATAAGGATCATTATCAGCCAAATGAGTTTAACCTTTTTTGCTTTGCTTTTAGATGTATTAGTGACATCATCGGTCTTTTTACACAATATTTAAACAATAAAGTAGCTTATTACATGTTTTGATAAAAAAAAAAGGTCCAAATATCAGTCTAGCGTTGATTTTGGTTTTTAAATAACAAATTTTACAATTTGGCGTGCTTTTTCTCGAAAGACTTCTTGAAAGATTATGAGTGAGGTTTCTGCTAGCTAGATCCACTCAAACAGAGCTTTTTCAAGCACCGGCCAGTTTTCTGCCCGGTTCTTTTTGGCGTTTAGTTGGTTTTCTTTGCAGCATCCAACCAGTCAGACTTTGCAGAGATAGTCCTAGAAATAGTAGCCAAAGCAATTTTCTTATTGTGCTCCTTTTCAAACCACTCCTGTAGCTAAGTTCCAGTTAAAAAAGGCTTCAATTTGTGTTGGGCACGAAGGATTGTTTACTGGCAGTTTTAATGGCAGCTCGTTTGCCCATTAAAATAGGAATTTGCAGTGGAGGTGAATGTGGTCATGAAGAGCTTTCAGAGAGAATTTTTTTGGTTCTCTTTTTTCTTATTCTTTTTCTTTCATTTCTTTTTGCTTGATGTTATATTTTAGATAGAAAACCCAAATTTGAGTTTTTTCTCTCTATATTTGCAAATTTGTGTGTGACAAAAAAGTTCGTCCTTTAATCCTAATAGCAAAATTAGAGAAAATTTGTAAATAAATTTGGAATGGACAATGAAATTCAAGAGGGAATCCTAACACCAAGGTACACTATAACGAGGTTTAATGTGGTATTTTCAAAAGAAAATCTCGAAAGTAAGATTTAATTTTTGAACGTTCCATAAGTTTTAAGTCCAAAGCCTCAGTAACACGCAAAAAAGAAGAACTAAATTTAGCTTTACCTAGGGTTTATTTTTAGAGTAAGCCTGATTGATATTTCACTACCATGTAGTCTTTTCCGTAATTGAAATTACAAGCCTATGGTTTGGAGATGTCTTCAAGTATCATATCAGACAGGAAAGTCTCCGATGGATAGGTACTAAATATACCAAACGCCTAGTCACTTGTGGGCTTATATATTTGTCCTCTAAAAAGCATTTTGGCTGGGATAAATGCACATTTGTCGCCAGATTTTTCGGCTTAGACCACAATATGACGATTCGAGAATTTCCAACAAGCGAGTGACCTAAAACGTACTAGCGCTGTCAAACATGCAAAAAAACAACCTAATTTCTGGCAGTGTGCAGTAACCTACAGACTCAAACGGTTATACAGTACATGTGAGTTTGTGTCCGCAAAATTTCATTGCTGGTTAGTATTCTGGCGCGTAGCCGTAGAGCTATATGGCACCCTGCTTGGTGTGCATAGCCAGTTGGTGGAACCATGGATGCTACTTTTAGTTTTTGGCGAGTTTGTGCTGAGTTTGAGCAGACTGAACTCTAGTATGATGTTTAATGGTAAATTGAACAATCTGTCAAAATCAAACTAAGGAACTTGACATCTTCTCTATCCCCTTCAGCATCTTCAACTCAATAGGCAAAAAGAACAAAAAGGCCTGAAATCTATTTTATTGTCAAAATTTTAAGCCTAGTGCTTGTAGGGGACAGAAAAGAGCAGCACTGGGCATATAAATTTAGGTTGTGTGAAAAACTTTCAAGAACTGAATGTTTTTGAGTTGAAAGCTGTGTAAATAACCATTTGATGCCTTTGGGAGAGCCTGAATCAATTTTGCAGGTTAAATGGCCCACAAATATTTGTTTTTAAGCGAGTTTAAGGACAGTACCTGGAATGTGCGAAACACAGAATCATGTATCATGTTAGCTCTGAGGCCAAATTTTTTCTGTGAGCTCTAGTTTGACGGCTATAAAAAGTTTTAGATTTTCTGTGATGGACAGTTTCACAAGCCAGTAAATATTTTTGGCACCGGATAGACAATAGGATCTTTAAGGCTTTCGTCTCGGGAGCTTTTCTTCTTTATTAACGACGGAGCCTTGCATGAAAAAATTTCAGCATTTTTCAAACTTCCGCACCTACAAGTACAACTACGCTATATTTAAACCATAAGACACGTTAAAAACGTAAGAGTAATAGTAGTTATAACAATGAGAGAAATTAAGAGTCGAGAGAACCGTAAATACAACATAATATAACACAGTATTGGTTGTAAATCATCTATATGTTCGCTAACATACAGAGCACAAGATTCTGTGTTTGGCTTTTTCAAAGAAAGGGGCTCTAAACTGATGGGATGGTAAATTTGGCCTGTAACCAATATTTGGAATAGTTAACGGCGATAACCTAAACCTTTAAGACCCCTGGCCAGTCACTATCATACAACTGAATTCAAACAATGTTTTGCACCTGAGACAAGCGCTGGAATAAAGTCTGGCCGTGTTAAAAGTGGGGGCACTTTTCAAATACTTTTCTTTAGAGTTGTGAAACAACGCGCCATGCGTATCAGGCGGTATGTGCAAGAAGTACTGAAAATACAACTTGAAAGATTTTTTGCGTAGTAACCCTTGAGAAATCTGCAAGTATGGACTTAAATTTTCAAAAAAAAAAAGCTGAAAAATTTCCAAAAGCCTGTTTCGACTGACAGATCACTATCTTTTGCAAGTCCAGTTAATTAGACAGACTGTTATCACCAATCTGGATAGGACAAAAATTTTGCTTCTAAGAGTCAGTTTGTAGGAGACTCCTTTGAAACAAATTTACGGAAAATCTCTGAAAGTTGTTTTTGACGCAAAATCTTTTTTTTTATTTTGCATGTTTTGCACATCAGTAAATAATTAATTGCTCCTAGTTAAAAGTGGGTGCTTAGACAGCGCAGGAAAATTTACTTGTAATATTATTTTCTGTCAGAGTCCCTCTTATGGTAACTGCCATATAGCGCTTTCGCTTCGAAGCTTTTTAATTTTGTTAAATTGGTGTTCTTGTTCGTTTGTGCCAGATGCTTTTGTGGTCTTGCAACGCGATACCAAAACTAAGAATTTCAAGAGAATGCTAGGGCAAGAGTGCTTGGATGTCATTTTCCCTAACCTAAATAGATTCCAAGTCGTTTCAGCCAATGTTTCTTGTCGCACAATCTGGCCTGAATGAGACCCATTACACGCTCATGCACAAATAATACAGAAAACGCACCTGTCATGCAGGTTTTAATTTTTTCTTTTTTCTAAAAAATTTTACTCACACTTTTTTCATTTGTTTTTTTTAATTTTTTACTTTTGTGATTCTAATACTTCCCAAGTGTACTTGTGTCTCCTGGAAAAAACAAATAATGTCTTCATCAACACCATTCAAACAATAAGCTTCCCCGTTTCAAATTTTTACTGGAAATATTGGTTTACATCAATTATAAATGTATCTCTTTTTCCTCAAATCTATTCAAATTTTTTTTTCCTTCCTCAACAATCTTCCAATCGTTCGCCACCCCATCACTAACCAGAAGTTCACAAATCTTTAAGTCGCAAGACCGTTGCGACTCTCTCAATCATTCTTTTCGTTTAATTATTCTTTTCTTTTAATTTTTTTCAATTTACTGGTTAAATTATTTAATATTGCTTATTATGAGTGCAAACCAAACCAAATCCTCTCGTTTGGCTGTTGCAGCTGTGCTGTTAACAGCGTTCACTGGAGTTGATGCTACTTTCTTTTATGACAAATGCCCTCTACTTTCCGAAAGTTGGGTTCCACAAATTTCTTGCGTCGCTGCCTGTAACAAGGCCGTAGTCGAATACAACTCCCGTTATTCTACTGATTTTCTGTCTTTGAAGAAATCCTTTTGTGACTTGAGAGTTTTTGACGAGTGTACTACCTGTCTTAAAGAAACTTACACTGCTAACTGGAATGCCTACAACAATTATATTGGTGACATCTTCAGCCTTTGCGACGCGAAGAACGAGTGCAGTGACAAAGACTCTTTTTCCGCCAGTGTAGTTCTGTCTGAGTCGGCTGGCAATACTCCTTCTCTGTCTGTTGAGTCTATCTCTGCCACTTCAGTTGAAGGCGGCGTTACTACTCTCACACCTTTTGTTCCAGCCAGTTCTGATCTTACCATTTCACCTCAGTACTCCACTTCCATTTACTACGAGTCGGGCTCTATTGTAACTGACATTCAGACTGCATTTGTTACTATCTGCACCAGGTGCGAGGAGGAGAAGGCTAAGTCTTCTCTTGCTACCGCCGCTAAGTCAACCCCTAGCGGTAACATTCCTTTGGAGTCTGCTTCGGTTTCCGTCCAGTCTTCTATTGCTACCGCTACTAACTCTGTCCCCATCGGCAACACTCCTTCTCAGTCTGCTTCGGTTTCTGTTCAGTCTTCTATTGCTACCGCTACTAACTCTGTCCCCATCGGTAGCGCTCCTTTGCAGTCTGGTTCGGTTTCGGTTCAGTCTTCTCTTGCTATTGCCACTGAGTCATTCCCCAGCGATAACACTCCTTCACAGTCTGCTTCTGTTTCTGCCCAGTCTTCAACTGCCACCTTTTTGAAGCCTGTTGATGTTACATCTGCTCCCTCTGCTCCTGTTGGCTATGACTCCACTGTTGTTCCTCAGTACTCTACCTCTATCTACTACGAGTCAGGTTCTATTGTTACTGACATCAAGACTGCATATGTTACCATCTGCACCAGATGCGAGGAGGAGAAGTCTAAGTCTTCTCTTGCTTTGAAATCTGCCTCTTCTGCCGTGGTTGTTGACACAACTTCACCTGCACCATCTAGTGTTGTTAAGACTGCCTCAGAGTCTTCCGCTGTTGTTGTTGCTTCTTCTAGTTCTGCTGTCCCCACTCTTGAAAAGTCTTCTGATGTTTCCAAGCCCGTTGTTCCCAAGCCAACCCAAACCACTGTTGACGCCAAGTTTAGCTCTGCTATTTCTGCCAGCTCTTTTGTGCCTGCTGTTTCTAACTCTGCCAGCGCTTCTGTGCCTGCTGTTTCTAGCTCTGCCATTACTTCTCTGCCTGTTGTTCCCTCTTTTGTTAGTGAGTCTCAGTCTGTTGTTTCTAGCTCTGGTGACTTTTCTACACCTGAAGCCTCAGAGTCTGTCGAGCTGACTACAAGCTACATTGTTGAATCTTCTACTCATTTTGTTCCTCAGACTACTTCTACTGAAACGTTCCTTACTGTTCTCACTCAGTCTGTTCCTGGCAAAACTACTCAAGAAGTTGTCACCCTCACTGTGACGTACTGCCCTCCTGTGACTTCTGTTGTTCCTGTGACCTCCAAGGTTGTCAAAACCAAGGCTAAACATTCCAAGCATGTTAAGTCTTCTAAGCCTGTTGAAGCTTCTAAGCCTGTTGCCACCATTTCCTCCCAGTATGTTGTTCCTACCCCTGAGGTTAGCTCTGAGTCCAAGTCTGTTGGCGTTCCCACCACTCTTGATGCCAAGGATTTCACTTCCTCCAGCATCGCTTCTTCTCCTGCTCTTTCCAAGCCTGCCTCGACTACTGTTTTTGTCCCGCAGACTACCTCTACCAGCACTTATCTAACTGTCGTTACTCAGTCTGTTCCTGGCAAGACAACTCATGAGGTTGTGACTTTAACTG
>JAKVQX010000804.1:0-10686 GCA_030463015.1 Geotrichum citri-aurantii
TTTTTTTTTTTTTTTTTTTTTTTTTTTTTTTTTTTTTTTTTTTTTTTTTTTTCGGTTTCAAATTTTTCGTTTCTTTCTTTTTTTTCTTTCTTATTTTTTTAATAATTTTTTTACTTTCCACCAATTATTTATTTCTTTTCTCTTCTCTAACTTTTCTATTTATTCACTTTTTTTATTTACCCTTTGCTCTAAAGTCAAACGCTCTATCAAGTGAGCTATATTGTTTCTTTTTATTGTAAACCTTTTGCGTATCCAATAAAACACTGCTCCTACTAAAAACGATAAATAGCAACATCAACATGTCTAAGTCAACTCGACTTACAATTCCAGCCACACTTAAAACGTCTCTGTGCGAGTACGTTCAGTCGTCAAAACACAAGCAACATATTACTGGCAAACAGATCCAGGAATGGGCATTCAAGCAGTTTGGCTACGTGTTACCGCAAAGCACAATCTCAACTGTTCTCGGCGCCCATGGAATTTCCATCAAGCGTGACGGAGGTCGCGGGCGACCGCCTATCCGAAACAAGAATTTAACCAATCCCAATAATAGCATATCTAATAACAGCAACAACAACAACAAAAATAGCAGCAACAGCAGCAGTGATGATAGTAATGATAATACCGCATCGAACAGTGGTATTTTCAACAATAATAGTAATATTAATAATAGTAGCGCCAGCACTAAAAGAGTCACAAAACGAAGTACTGCTAACAATAGGAAGGGTTCCGGATCCAAGTCCACATCTGCTAGTGTTCCGCCACTTTCATCTCCCTCTGGTAGTGACAATCCACCTGAAACAACTTCAGCTTTCTACCAACAAGAGCTCATATTACTTGACGCCATTTTACACTTTCTGCAAACATCCATGCTTCAGATCACTTCGGGCTTTGTAAACTCTCTCATCTCCACTTACGGGCTTGATCTCCAGTTACTGCGTTCCAAGTACTTTTTGATTACCACGCTGTACAAATATTTTGATAGCCCCTACAACTACAGAGACCTAATTCTTAAACTCTCATCGAAATATCCGGTTTTGCTTTCAGCGCCTTATATCTTGCATAAAGAAAACAGTCAAAATTTCACTCATCTGAACAATTCTTCTGTTTCCGACTTGACCAATTTGTCAGACCCTGTTGCCTCTTGCAAGCAAAACGACCTTCAGCTGGACTCTTCGCTCGTGAGCAACCAATTGCTTGATTACTGGCCTGATACTTCTTTTGGTTTACAGCCTCAGTTTTACAACCCACTTCAGTCTGGCCCGCTCCCGCCTCCACCTGCCTCACAGATGCAGCCTGTCCAGTCTAATAGCATCTCTCCGAATGTAACAAGCTTTTCTAATCTACAGAATCTTCAACACCCCTCTTACACTGGTATTCCACTGGACCAGCAACCTAAATCTTATCTACATCTACACCCAACTCCACCATCCACGATCTTTCAAGAAAACCACAGTCTCAACAATAACAACCTACTTTTGCAAACACCAGTCCATGGATCTAGCAACTTACTAAATTCTTTGGATTCCAATCGCAATATTATGTAGAATAAAAATCTTCATCACTTTTTTAGGCTCACTGAGTACTCGCGGGCCTCACGCGCAACTCTAACTGAATCGAATTTTATTTTAATTCGACCTTCCCCGGACGTACTGGGAATTACGAGAAGCTGCTCAATTGCACCAAACCGCCGAAACTTCTCTAAAAATTTACCATTTTGTAGGGACGAGAGTTTGACATTGTCAACAGAGACCACTGTCGCATCTATGCACAAATAGAGTTAGCAAGCATATGTAAAATTAAACACACATGTTTTTCTTGAAATTTTTATCACCTTTTTCATCAAAGTCTTCAGGGATGTTAATATCTTGCAAGTAGAGTTAGTAATAAAAATTATGATGAGAGTCAAAAACTTTTTTTTTTTGCATTTACCAAGCCCTGGTGGAAATTTTGGAAATATTTCAGCAGATGACTGAATGTATCCTAACCATTCAGATAAATTGATCACATCTGTTGCCAATAGATTGAGCACACCTTCCTGTAGACGAAGCATTGATTGTTTCTGACAAAGATCGCGAGCAATTTGGGGCGATGTGAACTCAACCAGGCCCTGTTTGTGCTCAAATTCGTCTAAAATGGAATAAATGAAAGTGCCGACGAGCTTTCCAAAAGGCGAAAAGCATTTATGAAGGTCGACCGGCGTCCAAGACGAAGGAATGTTTCTCACCAAAATTGTAGTAAAAGAAATAGTAGGAACTCCTTCAAAGTAGTATCTTGAAGGCGCTTTGTAGTCAAACTTGGATGGATTCTGCTGTTTTTCTGTCGTTACTAGCCTGGGTTTAATATTCCTTGCTATATGTTAGCCGGAAGACTAGATGTGTATTAAATCAATAATCAACTTACAACTCAACCCCATTTACAGACAGCGTATTAGGGTAAGAAAGGGCTTTATGAACAGAATCAAAATTAATAAATCTCACAAAACAGTAATCTTGCAAAATTTTATCATCCTCATTCTTTTTAATAACGACAGACTTCACTGGGCCTAGCATTGACAAAAGAAAAAAAGTTAGTCAAAAGATTTTTAAACACAAAATTTTTTGAGCTACCAAATTGAGAAAAAAGCTTGATCAAGTCCTCTTGCTGGACTTTGTCCGTCAGGCTTCCCACAAAGATAGAATATTTAGCGTCAAGTTCCTTCTGCTGAGCAAACGATAAATGATTGGCGTGACTAATTAATTCATTACTTCTACTGGGAGTCTCCTCAAAACCTTCTCGAAAGTTCGAGCGTTTGTGTGGAGCCACATAGCTGCTCTCAGTACTGCTCAAGATAAGCCGATCAAAATTTTCACAGTTAGAAGTCTTTTTATTGTGCTGGAATGGTATCTGAAAAGAACTGAACGGTTGCACAAAAAATGCTTTTTGTCAAAAATTGCCATTCTATGCTTTATGTGTTTCTACATACCTTAAAGAATTTCTAGCTTTTTCTTCCTTTTCGTAATGGCCACTAGGAAAACTACTGTTTTCAACACAGTAGTGATTACTTCCTGAGACCATGGAAATATCTTGGTTTTCTTTGGTGTTGGCTTTTATGTTTGCCTTGGTTTTAACACTGGATTTTTTCATCTTGTTTTATTTTTGCGCTTGATATCAGTACAAGTGAGAATAAAGAAAAAGACATTTTGGAAAAAATAAAGATTAGTTTTTAGTTTCACCATCAAAGTTTGCAAATAAATTGTAATATTACTATGGCTTTGTGGTGTGTTGAATCATTACAAGTTAGGTTTAAGAGTACTATTAGACACCCACATATTAAAAGATGGTCTGCAAGAAAATGTAAAAATTTCAAGTCAAAAGTGAAATTCAAAGTTGCCGTTTGCCAACTGCTAATTTGACATACACTTCAGCATTTTTCTTTTGACAATTGGTATTGGTATTTCTCTTAACAGAGTGAAATGTTTAGTTAGTACGCAGCAATATTTTATCGTGAAAACGTGAGTACAGAAATGTGTAAAGTTTCAAATTTTCTTTTTGACAAAGCCTGGACAGTGTAGAATGACACCGTGTAAATTTACCATCACGGGCTTTCCGGGATGATTCAACAAAAATAAAAACTTGGAATGTAGCCATGAATAAAGATACACAAAATCAAATTGTCTAAATTTCAGTTAATTTCATGAATATTTTAAATCATAAAATAGTGCTTCGAACAATTGCCTAAAACTATTTGAAAACTCAACAGTGAGTTTCTAAGATTTAAAGGTTTTGAAATCTTACTGTAAATAAAAACTATACAAAACCTAATCTTTAGACTAGTTATTTTGGTAGAACCACCAATTGGTAGTTTAAGATTGGAAAGGGTTTGTGCGTAATTATCTTTTCTAAAAATTAGCTACTGATGATTCATGATCAGTCAAAATAATATTTGATGATAGCAATTTTTATTATGTCGATCTTTTTTTAAAGAAAAGGGAAAAAATCTTTATTAAACAACAAAAACTCATAAAGATGGCTGAGCAGTTCTTTATAATTAAATAAGTGAAACATTTGCAAAAACTTAAAACTATTAGGGGTTTGTTAATAAACTAATGGGATACGACAAATTGAAATAAGACTTTTATCGATTAAAACATTAGAAGCAGCAGCTGTTACAAAAATTGCTTTTCGCGCCTTTCATGACTATTTGATAATGCTTTTATAAACAATTATCGAAGAACCTAAATTTAAAAAGGGACTTTTTACCACGAGCAACTGTGCATATCATGCTGTTAGTTTAGTTTGATTTGAAGGCACGTTTTGACTGAAACTTTTTGTTATGTGTCAAGGGAAACCTGGAAAAGCAATCACTATAAATTTTTAACATTTAGGGAAAAAAACGGTAGCTTTTTATGCATTCGAATGTTTGATGAATTTTTCAACTTACAAAAGTTATTATAGTAAACGTATGTGCCACGATACCATTAAAATGAATTGTTACATGAAAAAGATCAGTTTTTAAAAAAGTAATAACAAAAAACAAGCTCTAGAATAGTAACGCTTTTTTTTTTTTTTTTTTGACCAGTAATCACTTTTTGTTAAATTTTATAACAAGACAGAAATTTTAAAAAAACCAAAAAGAATTTTAAATACCATTTGAATCACTATATGTTCAGGAAGCTACTAGGGACAACTCCCAAACAACATTGATTATCACTAGCTAGCTGGAAGACTTGATTTTAAAAACGAGGGTCATGACCAAAAAAAATTCTCTGGAAACTACCCTTCATTTTACTGGTAGGGGTACCTTCTGGAAAATAGGTAGTTTACTGCGACCAGTTGTTATGCAGTTTACGATATTTGCCTCCGCTTTTTAAGAATCTTTTTTGGTTCTCTATGGTACCAATAGTTGATTTTAAAAGTTTTTTGTGTCTGATAAAGTCTTGGAACAATATTCTTCCAAGCTTTGTGCTTTAACGCTACTACTTTATTATCTAGGAGATTTTATCAAATCTACTTTTATTCAAGACTAATTTAACAATACATAAGCAGTGTTATTCATTCATTAAATCTTGCAGGTAAATATACATAAATATGATAAAGAACAACAATATTGGCCAATGATAACTGGGTTTGTCGTAGAAGCTCCGAGACACTCTAGGTATATATTTTTGAACAGATTCCTGGCATAGAATTTGGTTTCCAGGAGCAAACTTTTTTTCAAAAGTAAAAGTAATTAATGTTCTCAAATTCATTTATGTTCATATCGTGAACTCATTAGCTCTCAATTGTATCAAATTTGAAAAATTGCTTGTTTTGCAAATTACAATCTGATGGTATCTTAATATCTATTCTTCATATACCAATACTGTTACAACCTGGAACAAAACTTTTTTTTGGTTAGTTCTGTAGATGGTAATTTTGATTACATAATTTTGAACAAACCAGAAACATAAGCGCTAGTCAAGTCCCAGTTTCTCCTTTCTGACTTCAGGCTTGCTTTTATTTGAATCCCCTATGTTCATCTGTATCCTATATAAAAATTGAAATAGACATGCCGATATTCTACTTCTGTTTGTAGAGCTTTTAGAAAGGGTCACTTTGAGTCACTGTTGCATAGGATACTAGTTACATTACTTTTTTTTTAGTGAAATACTGTGTCACGACAACCTGGCTTAGAACCCAGGTCCCGTAACATAATTACATCCCAATGGATTTGAACCTCAATACGAAACACAATTGGGCAAGTCTTCAGTGGTGCCTCAACCTAATTTACGTGATCAGCAAGCAGGTAGAGTTGCAAATGAAACTAGTAAGCTGAGCCATTACCCGGAAGTGAACAAGGAGCAGGAAATAGAAGGGGAGTCCTTGACTCCCCCAAGTGGATACACACACTCCTAAACCATTCACGAATTAAGGTAGTGGCCATAGGCGCACTCGCAACAAATACACTTAGGACGGCTACTAAACAATGTAACCCTCTGGAAACTGAAGTTTATCCACGTCACCTATTTTGCGGAGACTGAACATTTCGCCGGATCACGAATGAACCAATCATTAGCGAGTTAGTACTAGAACGGACACAGAGTCTGGAAAGAATTCTTCAAGAACGATAACTAACTCTGAATTAGATTGGTTATCCCTTATGAAGGTCCGTAGATAGAGGCACTACCGTAATCAGCGATCCAAGACATCTAGATCCACATCTAATTAAGAATACCCGTATTCTAATCTTTGTAAGTTTCTCAAAACGTCGAAGAATTATTCTTCTGGCTGACACGTAGATGAACCCGGCGAGAAATAGACTTATTTACATCCTCACGGAACACATTAGGACCGAAGCTTAGTATTCACGTCCACGGGGTGGACACGTGACAAACTGCTTGTTTCTACTGATATGGATTTGAGTGTTTGACCAAGCACACGAAATACAAGCAAAGAAAATCACAACAAATACTAGACAAAATCCCATTAAACAGACCAAGCATCAGTTAAAATTGGCCAAAATTACAAATCAGAGAAAGTAATACAGTAGTTTCGTCTCAAAGTCATTTACAGGGAAGGATAGACGAATATTAAATTTCTTAAGAATGGATAATGTTTGAGACTTTAAAAATCATTTTTTTTTGAAAATTTTTGTTTCAAGCTTTTGAGTGTTGATTTTAAAACACTGACCTTCAAAACCGTCTTTTCACTTCAAATTTAACATTTGTTTTTGATGTCTTGGCAAGGCACGACCACTAGGTATGGTGAATGGTTTAAGCTTGCATTTGCCTTCGCCTTGAAAAGTTAGTTTTGTCTAAACACTAATAAAATTTCTTACTAAAAAACCGCTTTTTTTCTTATTGCATAATTCTTGAATTTTCTAAATTGGCTTTCGATCACTCGGTCTTCAAAAAATTTAGTTATTCTGAGCTATTATAAAATATATTCCTCAAAGTTAGCAAGCCAAAAAAATTTTGTGATGAACGGCATTTGATAGAAAATATGAAAATTCACAGAAAGCTTAATTAGCATAAATCAGGTAATAATACAACCAGTTTAGATCATTAGATTTATAATAAAATGCGTAAAACCAGTCATGGCTTACTTATGTTTAATTACCCTTTCCTCTTACAGGAACTAGAACGCCGCCGTTATAACACAGTCCTATTGTCCTTAACTTACATACACGAGTTTATTTTGAAGAAATCAGAGTCATCAAAACAAATAAAACATAAATTTTGAGAACTGTGCATCTACCACTAAGTGGCTCAAATTTTCATTTAACATCTTTTTCAAATATTACATAATTAGTTATAGGAACAATGAACAAAATTTGGTGATTTCTATACAATCCTGTTATTATTTCTCAGAAGAACTTAGAAATTTTTTTTTACATACGTACTATAGTTTTTGAAACTTTTAATGCCTGTTAGATTTTGCTGTTTAACTTTTGATCACTAAAAGTTTACTGTGAAAAAATACTGTTGTGTACATGTAGATATGAAAAATTATAGCACACAGGATTAATACGCATTTAAATCCAACGGGGGCTCTTTTTTTCCAAAATTTGATTTTAATATATTTCATCTAAAACCATGTAGAAACCAGCACCACTAAAAACAATATAGTGCAAAATGTAAGATTTTTGAAGTTTCTGGAGGGAACAGTGTTGGCTGTGCAGTGAAGACATAAACGCGCACAAGAAGAAAAAATTAGCAAACTTAATTGCCATCATTTACAATGGTACAGCAAAAAAAATTGGACCAGTTCTAAATAACCAAAACTTTTAACTGAAATATTCAACATTCTTGAATTCAACATTATACAAATCTTGCATAATGAGAAATATTTTAATCTAAACCGGTGTTTTGTACAAACAAGTAACTTAAGCAACAAGAAAACATGTTAGAATCAGCCTTTTGGCATTTATTTGCGGTAAAAACGATCGTCGAGAACAGCAGCATAAAAACATTCAACTTTTTGAGATTGTCATTATAGAGGAAGAGATGAAATCTACTAGAAACAACATCTTGTTAATCTGTATATTTTCAAAGTGATGATCTCTAAATTCATGATGATTAAGAATGCAAATCGTTATATACAGGCAAGAAAAAGCCGATTGAAAGCCTGATTTTTAAAAGTAAGATTAACTGGTGGCTAAAGCTCAATTTCAGAAAACTAAAAACCCATAATAGAAAAACTTTTTACAAAACTACTGGTCTTGACAATACTCAAGCAATTACAACTGGGCAGGTCTAAAAATGGAAACATCAAAATTTTCTCTCCAGCTAGATCAGGTTTTACTGATTGTCCAACTCTAGTATTGACCTACCGAGTTTAATGTATCAAGTTTTCTTTAACACAAGAAGCAATTTATGGGGCATCCGGCGCCATCGAGTGCAGAAACCACTTGTGCGCTTTGAGAACACTACTCCTTGACTCATGGAGACAAATGTTTTAAAATTAGCGTCTTCTATTTATCTTTCGTTACTATGGGTTAGTAAAAGTAACTTTTTTGATGTAAGAACAATGAACAGATTTTCTAATAATCTAAAAATCATTTTCGATAAAGTTTTTAGGGAAGACATAAGGATATGTAGGAAATCATTCTGAAGCTTTTTGAGAAAATCACATAGTAATTCCAAAAAAAAACCTTGAAAGCTGACTAAGTCAATAAATTTTTTTACTCCTCAAATAAAGTTCTTGCAAAAGGTTTTCAGAAAGTTCTTGAAAATTAATTTACATCATGTTAACGCTAAACCGGGGTTTGTAAAATGTACACAGAAGGATGTACGTGCTACCTTGACACGCTGCGTTGAACAAAGTTTATCAAAATAAGTATATACAAGACATTCAAACTCTAGGAATTGCCTAGGAACAAACATTTAAAGTATGAACAAGAGAGTTTTTGCAATTTCAAAAACAAAAAGATGATTAACTTTCTCACGTGGCCAAAACTTTGCTTCTCACGCTTGCTGTTGCGCAAAAACAAGTTCAAGTGTTGCCAAGAAGCTTTTTAAAGCTATTTAGATTTAAAAGGGCTTTTTATAATAGCTTTTAATAATGCCGCGGTCTATCTAAAAAGGGTTTTGATATCTCTCGTTATGAGAGAGTAACTAGGTTCTTAGTAGACATATGAGAAAAAAGGCACCAAAAAAAAATCCATTAAGCTCAAGGAAGTAATTAACATGTTCCGCTATCTTTCACACAAAAAGATTAAAGCGCAATTAGTTTTACTAAACGAAAATGTTTTGTTTTAAAATGAACGACATCACTTTTATGGCACAAGTGAGAAAGTATGAAAGTGAAAATTCAGAGTTGTAGCTTCTACAAAAAAATTGATGGAAAGAAAGAGCACACCAGGATCAGTAAAACCTCTAGAAGTATTCACAACATTTGTTTTAAGACATAGAAAGAGACGTCAGTTTTCAAGCATGTTAGTCCATTGTAACATCAAAGGGTACCAAAGGTTCTTGAAGATAAATTTGAGGAGATTCAGTAATTTGTTTGACGAAAAGACCAACCCTTCAAAAAAAACAGCGACTTATATCTTTCAGCAAAGGGCAAAAAGCTCGCTTTTTGGCAGTTTTAAGTCATTTAAAGATGTCCACTTTAAAGCCGATAGTGAAATAAATCAAAGACTAGTGGTCAAAATTTAGTTTCTGAAGCGTTTTTTTCCTTTTTTTTAAACTTGTCAGTTGGGAAATTAGCTAGAAATAGTATTTCTTTTAGAGTACTAAGCCACATCCTAAAAATTAAAATTTTAATTTGCTACTTCAAAAACACACTAAATCTGAGGCCCAAGAGATCTGGAATTCAAAATACACTTTATTTATATTTGCTAAAACCGTTTTTTTCAAATTCTGCAAACCTTCTTTACAGATACTTTAATCACTACAGTTTTTTTTAGAAGACCAAAAATTAAAAGACTTACCACACATCCTGTAAAGTAGGCTAGTTACAACCTGAACATAACACTCCAAAATTTGCATTGAAAATTTATAGGCTTCAGAAAGAAGACACATTTGCAAATGTTACCTGCCTGACGTAGCCATTTCTTTACTGAAGAATTGCACATTTTGCTAGTCAGGGCGTGAGCACCTGAAAAAGGATTCTCTGACGTTTGACTTCAATGATCTACTTATTATAAAAACAGTTGTATTTAGAAACGTATGAAAACCAGAAATGTAATTAGATAGAGAAATACAAACAAAAGGCTAACAGGAAACAATTTCTTAGACCATAACAAATTATAAGAGTTGTTGTTAAAAATAAAGTTTGCATTGGAGAGTTTTAAACAGAAACTAAATCACATTTAATGATTATACACCAAAATAAGAGTACCAAGCTCTTCAAAAAATTAAAGCGTGAAAAACACATTGATGTCCTGTATTTGTAAGATTTTTTTCCCTAACTCTAAGTTCTATATGTGAGGTAAGCTAACATCATTAAGTTGTCACGTTACTTCTGAAAAGATCAAGCCAATGGTACCTTGTTTTAGATGAGTATTGAATATACACACGACCAAACCCCTCAGACAGAGCTAGAATAAATAATGCGCACAATTTTTTTTTGAATTTGTAAGGTTCTTCAAATCAACCTCCAGCAATGAACAAATGGTCTCTTTTTTTTTTTTTTTTTTTTTTTTTCCTATGTTACACATGCTTGACGGGTATCATTAGGATCGCGGTATGTTGACATAGCTAACCATCCGCGACTAGGTTA
>JAKVQX010000805.1:0-10683 GCA_030463015.1 Geotrichum citri-aurantii
TCTCACTGACATTTTTTTTTTTTTTTTTTTTTTTCAATTAATCGGCCAGCTATGGGCATGTTTGAGTTTTTGCATGGCTTCGCATTCGATATCAAGACCTGCAAGCAATGTGCACTCACAGACCTCTTTGCCTAATATACCACTACACACAAAGCTAGTAGGCAGCTCAACTAAATTTTTTTTTTTTTTTTGATGTGCATGCCTTGCACTCTGTATAGTGAAATTAAGAAAGCAGCACTTTGGCTGTTTGTCAAAGTACTTGTCTTGTATTTACTCTTTTCCAATTTTGATGGTTTTTTATCTTGTCAATATTGCGCGTTTGAAGAAAGTTTCTCATCCAAAGAAAGAGACTCTCAAAAGTTGTTCCGAATTAGACTTTTCTTTGTGCATGTAGAAAACAGCCGGAAACCTTTGGTACACCTAGCTGCCGAAGACAAAGTTCATTTCTTACCTTTTTTTTTTTTTTTTTTGCCAGCAATAACAAATTGCAGTTTCATAGAAGCAGCAACGTTTTGTGTAGCAAAACCGGTGGTTTTAGTTTTTTTATTTATATATTTTATTTTGTGAGTCTACAGACAGCAGTTTGAAATGAGAGAGCTCCCGTTTAGTTGTGACTTTTGTAGTTTTGAGCAAAAAAACAAAAACAAAAAAAAAACAAAGCTTATCTAGCGCATCCAGCCAGGAGGTCGTTAATGAAAATTAGGTTACAGACGTGAAAGTACACGGCCAGGTACACATTTTGCCAAAACGTCTCTCTTTCAATTTTGTGCGCCTTTGAAATTGGTGTGTATATTTCTTTTTCACTTTCTTTGAAAATTTCTCAAATTTCCTGCATCTTACCATACACAAAGCCAGGAGTTGAAAAAACCAACAGCAATAAAAGAGTAATAAATGGGAAAAATAAGGTTGGAATATTCGATTCTTTTAGAATGATTTTCTTTTGCATCTTGTTTCTTCTTTTCTTCTGGATTTCCAGTGCTTTTTTTTTATTTCCACATTATCAATCATGTAAAAAAGTAATACTTGTAATGGAGATTCGGAACTGTCTTTGTCTTTTCAAACAAAATATAAAACATGGCTCTTTTCCCCTAGCTCTGATTAAAAAAAAAATAGATATTCTCTCCATCTATTTATTGCATTTAACACCTCTTATTTATTATTCCATTATCTCCTAACCATTATGAGATTTGCATCATTACTTTTTTACTTGGCTGCTGGCAGTCTTGCGCTTCCCGTCCCTGCAGGCAGTGACGACAGCTCCGATATCAAGTTTGACTTTCAGGTCTCCGCCCCGCTGCCGGATCTCGGGGCCCCTGTGGCTGAGGTCGATCTTGGTGAATACACATTTAAAAACTCATGGGGTCAGCCTTACGTTACTAATTATACGCCGCCTGCTGACCTTTCCGCAACCCAAGTGAGAATCAGGCTCGAAGTTTCTTCTTCTGGTGTTCAGTATGACAGACTGGCTCGGTTGTACATTGGTGGCAGCGAAATTTGGAGAACTTCCACTGCTGAGCCCACTGGTGGGCCCATGAGCTACTATCACATCAAAGACGTTACCAAATATCTTGCTCTTTTCAAGTCGCCTCAAGACGTTGTGTTTGACATGGGTAATACTGTAAATAATGAAATTACCGGCGCTTATTGGACCAAGCTTACAATTGAGTTTTACAACACCGGAAAGGTTCAGAGAGACGCGCCGAACCCAGATCAAAGCGTGTTTGAGTCGTTGGAATCTAACTCACCTCCCGACTCTGTCATTCCTATTAGACCGGCAGATAAGCCCAACAACCAAGCTTATTCCTACACTTTGCCTGATGAATCTGTGGACTTTAACCTTCCTGCTTTGCCTCTCAATACCACTAAGGTCGTTCTAGACATTTCTGCTTCTGGTAACGGTGACGACGAGTTCTGGTACTACAACAGCAGCCCAGAGACTGCCCCCGATTACGGCAACCTGGGCTTGAGTGTGGGCAGCAACTACCCCTCTCGCGTCATTCAAGTACTAGTTGACGACCAGCTCTCGGGTATCACCCAGCCTTTCCCCATCATTTTCACCGGTGGCCTGTCACCAATGTTGTGGATTCCTACTGTTGGCATCAGAGCGTTTGACCTACCCAACTACTCGGTTGATATTACTCCCTTGCTTCCCAAGTTGTGGAAAGGCGCAAACATCAAAATTCGCATAACAACTGGCTTTGGTGACCTCACTACTCACAGCTGGTTTGTGAATGCCAACGTGCTTTCTTGGCAACAAGCCGGTATTGAAGGCTCTGGTACCGTTATCAATGGCGTTCAATCTCACAATTCTAACAACTTTTCGCAACCTAGCAATGACTCTGTTCTTGAGATTCTTTCTGTTACTAAAGATCTTTCAACTCAAGCTATTCTATCATTCAACAATACAATCACTGGCAAGTCGGAGGAGGCCTTTATTAAATCGTCACAAGTCTTATCTTTCACCAACACCAAGAACTTTTACAATCAGGGAAATTCCCGCCAAATTGCACAGGTATCCAGCGGCCATAACATGGTGTATGTAACCAAACCTGGTACTGACCTCAGCCCTTACCGCAACGGCAACCTCGACACTGACGCCAAACCCCAGGATTTTTCGCTTATTTTTGATGATACGGACAGTGACGCCAACCTTAACAAGGTGTTTGAGTTGTCTTACATCTACCCTCTCGCCATTAACGACTTTTCTGACAACGATAACACTCAACTCGATGTTTATAGAGGCTTTTTTTCGGAGGATAATGAGCACGGCGGCGTATGGACTAGACAAAACGCATCTATTTTTGGTAGTTCGGGCCAAAGCACTCAGCAATACATTGCGGAGGCTCCTGGCAAAGGTGCTACGCCTTACGAGCGGTACGTGGACATTAGCCAACACAACCTGGTGCAAGATGTGTCGGGGGTGCCTAATATAGGCGATAGTGTGAGTTGGTTCCCTACAAATGACCAGATCACGATCCAGGTGTCGCAGTTGGCTGTTACTGCGGCCCAGGCCAAGGGCACTAATGATGATCAGGTTGCAGCTGCGATTCGCGCTGTCTTTGAAACCATCCTGCCGCCGTCTCGTGTAACTGCCAAGCGCTCGCTCTGGAGCCGCGCTCTGGCCAGTTTTGGAATGAGTAGCAAGTCAGGAGTCTCTAAAGCGCAGTACCATGGCATGGGAAGAACACCGTTTGGGAAAAGTTCTTAAAAGTGCATGTTCAGCTCAAAAGAATAATAGCCTGAGACGAATTCCGCCAAGTGAATAAGGGGAAATGCTCAATGATTTAAATTGATGGAATATGGATATTTGAGGAATACACAATTTTAAAAAAATTGAGATATACTGAATACTATTTATATGAATGTTCAGCCGCTAGAATTATACCATTTTTAAATATGAGGGAGTGGTTTATTGTTAAAATTTCACAATTTCCGTTAAGAACTGTTTACATCCTGGAATTTACATTAAAAGAAATAAGCCTTGCAGTGCTTGGGAGCCATGCAGTGCCTTGATATGTGAGAATCACCAGTAAGAACGGTCCAGCAAGTGGTCCACATCTAAAGTTGTTTTTTGTTATATTTTTATTGTAATTTTTTCAAGTACTTTTTTTTTTTGGGTATGCTATACAAAACGGCATTTGTTTATGCGTCTGCTATTGGGTTTCGAGAATGTTAGAAAGTGACAGAAAATTGGGAGTAGAAAAGGCACGAAGGGTTAAAAAAGGTTCTACCCTTTTTTGACTTGAAATAATTTCTTTTTTTTTTCCAAAAATCTTTTTAGCACTAAAATGTGAGCCCTCCTTATTATTAAATTTTTTGGTTTGTACGAACAGTTTGATGCTGAGACTACCAAAATACACATATTTTCTAATAACTATATTATGTTTTGAGATATAAGAACGTTTAGATTGTGAAGAAACGATTGAACAGTAAAAAAGATCTGTAGAGACTTTTTGTGGTAACAGCTTACGTGATGATTGTGGCCGCAAAATCGCCTTGCATCCCGCAAGGTTATTACGTGAGGCCCAAAAAAAGAAGAAGAAGGGCTTTTTTTTTGCATGAACGATTAAAGGAGTCCAATTTTTTGACAGATAAACAACAGATTTTATCAAAAAAAAATTTTTTCAGAAAAAAAAACAACAACAACCTGAAAAGAAGTTATTAACTACGACATGTCACTATTGTTGATGAAGGTGGCCCATGAAAGAACAGAACCCAGAGATCATGCACATTGAAAAAAAAAAAAAAATCACTGAGTTAAAAACTTAAGTCAATACTGAATATATTCGTTTGTGTATTTTTTTTTTAAATTTTTCAATCAGGTAAGAGCAGCAGCATTAGACGCAGTAACAACAGCAGTAGCGACAGTAGTGGCACAAGTATCAGCAACAGAAGCAGCAGGTAGAACGCAGAAACAGCAGGCAAAAGCACTAGGGATAATGCAGCAGCTTTGTTTTTTTCTTCTTTAAAAAGAAAAAAAAATACTAAAACTACTCTGCTTAAATTCTCATGGGAGTGTGGCGCATCCATGTTTTTTTTTTTTTTTTTTTTTCATTCTTTCTTAGGCGCTACTGCTTCTACTGTTGTTAGTATACTATACTACTGCTGCTGTAGGTGTTTCATGAACATTTCATTTTAACAGAAAAAAAATTTACTTGTCTCCTTTTTTTTTTTTTTTTTGAACAGATATATATCTTTTTTTTCAATTTTTTTCTTTTCTCTTTTTTTCATCTATCTATTCTTCCAAGCTAAAATATATCTCATGTATTGTTATTTTTGAAAAATAGCCTGTTATTTGTATCAAGATCATGTCAACTCAAATAACACTCTCCCAGGCCTTTAATCACCACCACGCCCTAAACAAACAAAAGGACCAACCGGCAACCGTCGACGCTTCTTCTCACAATTCGACTAATACCAGCAACTATAATGACCGCTCTAGTTTATCTTCCGCAACATCGCGGCATTGCACGCCCAAGGTCTCCGCAGCCTCGTTAAAGTCGATAGAGTCGGCTACTGCAACTCTTCGCTTCAGTAGCTCAATCGAAGAATCGCTACCACCAGACATTGATCTGATTTTGATAAAACGAGCCAGGCAGAAAAAAAACAAGCGGTACCTGATTAAGAATTCCAAATCGTCATCCCATCTTAATAAGGAATTACCACCACTTCCTCCATCTGAATTTTCGATTCAATTTGTAAGTGTATTCACATCATAAACAAGTCTTCATTTTTGCTATTTTATCTTTTCCCTGACGTTTCTTCTTTACAATTAATCATTTTATTGATAATGGCGGTAACAACAGTCAAAAATTTGTATCTGGAAATTAGTAAAAAAGTTTCTTGTATTAACACTTTGTTTTTAACAATCGCTTCTTTTTTTATTTTTTTTATATTTTAGAATCCACCTAATCACATATTTGACAACCATTCTATAAAAACAACCAGTTCTGAACCCGTTGTCTCTTCTTCTGCAACAAAAGTTGTTCACGAACGTTACCATTCAGAAACTTCAACAGCCGGTGCGTCTTCTACTTCTGATAAATGCAGTGTCCACACAGTCAAGCTAGCTCAATGTTCATCAAATTTTTCTTTACAAGATTTGAATGCTGCGACAACAACAACAAAAACAATTGATAGATCACGCTCTGGAAGTCTTTTGAAAACGGCTTTTTCTTCTTCTGCAACCCCAACTTTACACTCTTACTCTTCGTTCTCATCACTTCAGTCCATGGAAAATACTACTAACTACTCTATAGACACCAACTCGACAACATGCCACTCACTACCAGAAGCAGCTTTTAAATCAGTTAACAACAATATCACTAATAATAATACCAGCTCTAGTAACAAAGTAGCGCTGTTAGACGCAAAAGTGTCGTCGATTCAGCCTGCTAAGTTTGATAAGCCTCAATATATTCAGCATCAGCAGCTGAACCAGTATCAAAAATCACAACAGAAACAGAATGTACCACAACAACACAACCAATGCCCGCAAAAGTATCTAGCCATTGGTCATTCAACGGCTTTTGTAGATGATGAATTCAATCTCAACTCAGAACCGTCTCAGATACCAAGGCAGTACCAAGTCGCACACGCCCCACATGGCGACCAGTCAAAGTCTTTCAATTACAACAACGACAACAACAATACGATACCATACAGTCGCTTGGGAAATTCCCAGTACGACCAGTCTCCCACTGAATTCAAGTATCCGTCCTCAACGCCTCTAGTGCAGCAGCGGGCCCCGCCGGGGATGCAAAAACGTTGGTCTCGGTCTGGCACCGATCATACGAACCCAATTCGAAGTAAGTAACAAAACAAACAAAAACAAACAAACAAAAAAAACACACAACGATTAAAAATACTCAAAAATAATAATTATTTTTGCTTCTGACAGAAAAAAAACAACAACAACCTATTTTTTTCTCTCTCCTGCTAAATTCACAAAGTGACAAATTTGCCCTTTTTTTAACCCAAAGGCTGGCAACCCTGTGCTTTTTTTTTTTGTGTTTTTTTGTTTTTATTTTTTCGCTTGACATTTTGTTTCTAACTCTTTCTTTTCCCCTTTGCTGCTCCCTTCGTTTCCTTTTTGCTCATAGACAACACAATGTATCACCAGCCTAAGATAAACATTAATGACCCCAAAGTACAGAAACGCCTAAGGACGAAATATAATCTCATCCGCGAGCTCGTCGAGACTGAAGAGACATTTAACCTTGACCTCAGCATTGTTTCCGACGTTTACGCCAACAGCCTCATAAATCCACCATATCTACACTACACCAGCGGCAGAGATGTGACGGCACTCTTCTCCAATGTAGAACAAATTCTTCTTCTTTCTCGTCGGTTTGTGTCTCATTTAAAGGAATGCATTCCGGCTTATATTCTTTACGGTTGTGAACTCAAAGACAGCGAAATTTTGAAGGACGTTAGATCAAATATTGGCGAAGTTATTCTCGAGTACATCCCAAACTTAGAGGCAGCTTACCGAATCTACTGCAAGCAAAGCCAATTCCAGTTAAACACTTTTTATCGACTAGACACAATGGGCCCACCTATGATCCAGAACTGGCTCCGCGAATGCCGCGAGCTATCAAAGGACTTTACACAAGCATGGACATTGGATGCGCTTCTGATAAAGCCTGTACAGAGGTTGATGAAATATCCCTTATTACTGACAAGCCTGCTCGAAGTCACGACTAATGATCACCCAGACTACCCAGCTCTGAAACAGAGCTTAGAAAATATGCAAGAAACCGCTAACAAAATTGACGCATTAGAACCTGACAATATTTATGTATACCAACGAAAAACTGACAGCGTTTATGACGAAAACGACAGTTACGACGACTACGGCGCAATACTCTCTAAAGTTGACTACAACACCGCCATGAGTCGGCTCAAGGACGACCCTAGGATTGACGAAGAGCTGGAGCTGCTGATCATCCAATTTGACAGGAAGCAGCGCCACGTCAAAAATTTAATCAAGTCTTTACGCGAGACTATTCAGCAAATTCAAAACCACTTTGACGCCAATAGCTCATTTGCCCACGCATGGAGTGCCTGGGGTGCCGACGATAACAAGCGCGGTAAGATTTACAAAAAGTTTGCCCTTTTCGCCTTGCCTTTTACGACGTCTTCGTCAGCCCACGTCTCTACTAATAATCTTCTCGATCTAATTGAGGCTAAGGTACTGTCCCCGTTGCAGAAAATGTATGAATACTACCATCAGGCGTCTAATACGATCTTGCTTCATGACCGCACGCACACAGCATACCAACGCTATACGGAGTGGCGCACACTGGACGAACATCCTCACAGCCAGTCGGAGTTATCAGCGGAGGTACTGACGGACGCAAATACTTTTGTGCGAGCACACAATCTGCTGAAGATTGAGCTACCGGAACTGTTTAGCAATACCGAGCACATCATTGACGCCTCTCTCGTGCGTTTTCTGTCGATTCAGCGCGACTGGTTCCGCGTTGCTGTTGATTCCACGTCAAATGTGTTTGGACTAACGCTAAACGACATTCGGGCAACCAAAAAGGACCCGATTATCGACACGTTTAAACGACACCAATCGCATGTGGCACGCTCGACAGTGGACAAGAAATTGCAGATTTGCCATACTCTTGAGTCGGCGGCGAGCTCGGGGTTTGACACACCAACATTGGTCGAGCCTCTACAGTCTCAACAGCAATTTCAGTATAAGGAATACCAGGTACACAAACCGGCGCATCAAAGACCACAAGCGCAGCAGGCGCCAAGACAACACCTAGCTACTAATGTGAACGGCCTTCAGCTAACAGCCATTTCGTCACCGTCGTCAGTCTCGTCAGCTTCACAGGATAGCGAGTCCATGGGCTCTGCTGCAACCACCCCGACGACGCCACAGCACAAGCGACGCAGTCTGGTGTTGAATTGGCCAATTCGCAAGAACACCATTCGCAAAAATTTCGATTAATTCATGAAAGAAAATAACTGCCAATTGATTTTTAGGTGACTTTTTTTTTTTGTTTTAATTTGTTGCTAAAAACAATCCTTACTGTGATAGAGCAGCAGCCTCATTAATATCGATACCGACAAATCCACGTTCCTTCTTCTCTTTTTTTAATACAAATAATAAGTAATTTTTAATGACTCATGAATACATAAATAATAACGAAAGCAAATAAAATTAAAATTAAATTAAAAAAAAATTAACAAAAACTAAACCTCCCACCTCCTCCAATCAATTTAAAAGTTGTGTGGGCCGGGTTGTTGCGCGATGGACTGAGATTCTTTTTTGATTAATTATTTTATTTCCCCTTTCTCAATACACACTCCCATTTGCAAATTGGGCTGTGTACATGTAGTAGTATTACAGTAGAAATCATAGTTAAAAAAAAAACCAAAAAAAAAAAAATAAAAAACCTTGCCTTGGATATGCATGTTTTGGGAACCAGAAACATGCGGTCGGTTAAGCGCGAAACGTTTTTTTATTTTGAAAAAAAAAAGGGGTAGAAGAAGGAAGGAAAAAAAAAAGAAGAAATAGAAGATTGTAAATTACCGCGACTCACTCACATACACAATTTCTCTAAAAAAAAATTAAACAGACAGAAATTATATATGTGCTTCATGTTTTAAGCGTGTGTTTAAACTACATATAAGTTTTTTTGGTTTGGTGATAAATTTGTACGTAGAAGAACTGTTTTTATAAGCTTACAAACTGTACACAAAATGTGTACACATACAAAACAACAACAACAACTCAAGTTTCAATCAAGTGTCAAATTATAATTTTTGTCGGGCTTTTGGCCTTTTCACTCAAACCTGCCAATTTTAACAAAATTTCTCGACGACCAGTTTGAATACTGAGCCACTCGATACCAGAAATTTTGACTAATCAATAAAAAAAAAAACCGTAACATGCTGCTCTAATCAGGCAAGCTATACCAGCAATGTGTTGAAGTTGCGTTACTGAATTTAAGCACTTACGCTCCTTGAGATAAGTTTTTTTTTTTTTAATTATTTCTGTTCATCTATCTAACTTCTGCTTCGAGGCCCTCCTTGGTGTCAAGCAGAACTTTTGAATGAATCTTAGATAGAAAATCAGTTTATTGTCCTTACATCAAAAAAAGTCACACACAAAAAAAAAAAAAAAAAAACATCATAACAAAAGATATATATACAAAGAAGGCATTAATTCAAAAACATTTTGTCTCTAAGAGACTCTCAAAGTAGCGCTCTCAACGCGCACAAGTAGTTTCAGCATTCGATGGCGCCGGATTCCCCCATGAATTGCTCCATGTGTCAAGGGAAATCTGAGATACATAAAACCCGTTAGGTCGATTTTTTTTTTAAGCAGATGTCATAACCAACTAGACAATCGAACCAACTTTATTTCGTACCAACTTTTTTGAATGAACCTTCCTAGAAAGCTTTTTTTTTTTTTTTTTCAAAATAAAGCATTCTGTAGGATTTAGAGGGCACTTTTTGAGATCGTGCTACTATTTTTTTTGAATAAATCTATATTTGGTTGCATTTACAACAGTAGATTATTTGCTCAGTAACGGGCCTCATTTGGGAAAATTTTTTTTTTCCAAAAGCATCACAGCCTGATTGCAGTTGAAACAACTTACTTAAGGTATGAAAATGCACACACTCTATATTAAAAGTTTTAGTGGATTGAGGGCACTTGCAGTCTTGAAGTTATTTTTGAATTAAAGAGTAATAATGTCGAAGCTTGTCACAATCAAGTTTTTTTCTTGATAAATTGAACAAAGCGCTTTTCAATTTGTGCTGTGCTCTACGAGCTTTAATGTTGCAAAAAAAAAAAACAAAAAAAAAACAAAAAAAAAAAACAATAAATCTTTGATGTTGCTTTTCACTGTGGTCCGCTTAATTTTTGGCTTGCTATAGTCAACCCTAGTTCCCCCTTCTGCTTGGTGATACTGCCAACGCCTTTTTTTTTTTTTTCAAGAACATTGGGTAACAAAAAAAAAAAGGTTATATAAATAAACTTGATGTATCTTATTATTATCTTAAAAACTATAAAATTTTTACAGCTGTGTATTTGTCATAACACATTAATAATAACTCAAATAATAATAATAACTCAAATAATAATAATAACTCAAATAATAATAATAATATATTTTAGCCCAGTCAATTGGCTATACTAAAGGAATTATTTAATAC
>JAKVQX010000806.1:0-10675 GCA_030463015.1 Geotrichum citri-aurantii
GTCAAAGTGAGTATCAGTAGGCTTTTCAGCCAGGGCGTTGTTGTTTTCTTCCATAGTACTAATTTTTTTTAACTAACCAAGTATGTATGTCTCTCTCTTAGTCTTCAGTTGTTCCAACTTCTTTTGACTATTTTATTTTTCTCAGAGAACACGGACCTGTTCTCTTACAACTTGTAAATTGGTGTTGTGGCGCAATGGTTAGCGCATCGGATTTCGGTTAATTCTAAATCTTCCGAAGGTTGCAGGTTCGAATCCTGTCAACATCGCAACATTTTTTAGCAAACAAATTTTTTGATGCTTTGATGTTAAAGCACTCAAAACAGTGAAAAAAATTCTGTAGTTTGACTCTTTTTACAATACTTTTTGAATCTCTTAAAAATTTTTGCTTCACGTTTTACTAAGTCAATAATTATTCTACTCACCAATGCTTTGAGCTAGGAGATCATTGAAGCTGATTCAGAAAGCTTTGAGACTGAAAAATAAAAAAGTTTTCAATAAAGTGGAATTCTCTACTATACTTTCTCCCAACTACGTTTTATTTTTTGAGCCCTTCATTTTTCTCTCAGAACTTCTCCGACTTCACCAATAAAAAAATAAACTGTCAGCAGCCACGATGATGTCTATACTCCGCTGCAGTCATAAACCCAAGATACTGAGCCAGTTACAGACTGTATCTGGCCAGTACAGGTTTTATGCCAAACTTGCAGCCGAACAACAGTCTGAACCGAAATCAGAGCGACTCAAGTCCCGGTTAGGACGTCTCGTCACAAGAAACGAAATGGAACTGTCGTCCCGACGCCAGCGTGCGGCAGCAGAAGCAAAAGAGCGCAAGATGAAGGCTGAGACCGGCCAACGCAAGCAGGATATGCAATATCTTCTCACGCCATATCTGGAAGAGTATTTTTCGAGCTTGAGCAACGTGATAGAGGGAAAAAATCCCAAGCTGCTCAAGGAGCGCATGGTGGTGGTGTCGTTTCTGGGACTTAAGCGCCTTAGTCAACTGGAAAACTCATTCACTGTGGATCAGCAAGTTGAGAAGCTTCTCAAGCAGGGAAAACTGCCTCATGCAATTCACCTATGTAAGATGGCAAAGGAAACGGGATCAGTAGGTATGAACCAGATCTTAAAATACCTGGTACAAAAGGGTCAGAAGGACACCGCAACAAAGGTATTAAATGTATTGAAGAAAAGTGGGTGTTTGCCGACAGACCGAACACCCGTTATCCTAGTGAAGAACAGCAGTTCATCAGGCAAGAAACTGTCGCCTACGGACGTGCAAAAGCTGCTGAAAAACTACGAGTTTTCGATTGCAAAGACAAAGTCCTCTCAGGCCAAGACTATTATTTCAAACGCATTACTTGATAACCTGGTCAAGAATTCATCTACCAAGTATGCGATTGCCATGTATACTGATATTCCGGACCGGGGCCGGTTTTCACGCGATTGCCAGACATATACGACCATGCTGAATATGATCTCTCACCAGCCTGTGCCGCTTAAAAAGGAAATTATTGACCTGAGAAAGGAGATTTGGGTTGAAGTAGAACGGCGCCAGGAAAATGGTGATCTAACTATAGATTCCAAGCTGGTCGATGCCTACTGCAACAGTTTATCTCTGCAAACGGATCCCCGGTACTTTAAAATGATCTCAGAGGTAAACGATAAGTATTATAGCCATGACATGACACAAGAGTCGAAGGGTACTAAGAAGTTCCCTTTCACCGAGCGTCAATTTGATATTTTGATCAAATCTGCCATCAACACGGAATCTTATTCTCAAGCCAGCCAGTTATTTGACCGGGTCCAGGACTTTAAGCACGTTGTGCTTGATTTACAGATTTACCATAACCTGCTACGCAGTGCCTATCTCTGGAAAAACAGCCATGTTGCCACCGTCAAAATTTTGAACCAGATGATCAGTGACATGAATAATGGTAAGGAAAAGTCTAGAATTAACTCTCTGACTATCCATCTCGCATTCCGTAACTTCCTCAAGTACCGTGGCCAGGAGATGGACCTTGATTTTGTGGAGAGGTTGATCCACGAGGTGCTCCCCGAGTATGACGTCAAGATCGACGAAATCATTATGCGAAGTTATATCGCCCTCTACTGTAAAGTGTTCAGAGACTCGCACGGCCACAAGCCTCGTCCTAATATTGGGCATCACATTGTTAGGTTCATCAACGACAACATCGGTGCGCTGTCCGAGGTCAGCCACCGCCAGCAGCACCCCGAAAAATTGCGCAAGGCGCTACTGAACGGAAGCAATATTTGTAGCTATGTGATTAAGCATCCAAACAGCACAGAGCTTTCTGAAGAAGCCATTGCAGGCATCAAAGAAGTTAAAGATAAGCTAGAAGCATTGGCCAAAGAGCTAAACAAAAACTTTGAAAAGACTAAGGAGGAGCCGGTGAAATCCAAGAATTCAGATCAGGAGAAGCAGAGAAAAAAGGATGATGAGGATGAAGACGACGAGGCTTTTACACTCGTTTAGATAGTGCCCTATGTGGCCGTTATAGATACCAATTGTACATATTTTTTATTTTTTTCACGAAATCAAATCCACACTTTTTTTTTTTTTTTTTTTGATTTTATAATTTTACCACAAGCTTTAAATCCCACCTTCCTTCCTTCACATCAAACACACCCACAGACAACCATGTCAATTAAAGCCCAAATCGACGAAATATCCAAATCACAGGAGTCTGACACAGTCAAACTTGCCAATTACATTAAAATCCTTGATTCATTGGCATTCAACACAAATGAGCCGCTGTATGACTTTGTGTCGGCTGTGTCGCATATACCGTACGGAACCAGCACGAGCCGCGACATTCTAAGCCAGTTTCTTTCACACCTACAAAAAAAGGCACCGTCTGTTGAATTTGAGACAGAGGTGCTCAGGTTTATGCTTGAAGAGATTGAGCCGCTACTGAGCTCGTTCGAGGCGATCGACATTGCCGTCCGCAACCGACTGGTGCATATCTATGAGCAGGAAGAAAACAACATTGCCGCGTCACAGGTGCTGGAGACAGCATTGTCTCGCAGCGAGCGCCGCATTTTAACAGATGACGAACAGTTTGAGTGGTATATTCGTATTGTCCGCAACCGGCTTGAGGCCGAGGACGCTACCATTGCAGAACAGTATCTTAGCAAGGCGTCGCTCATTCGGCACCGCGCTAAGAATGCCACTTCCGAATCGCTTACACACTTTCGTCTATCGCAGGCCCGCATCATGGACTCGAACCGGCGGTTTCTAGACGCTGCGCGTAAGTATTACGAGGTGTCAGTGATCAGCGAGATTCAAATTGACGACGACGACCGACTGGCATGTCTGGCTGCGGCTGTCAAATGTATTATTCTCACGCCGGCAGGCCCGCTGCGCACGCAGGTGCTTCGGCTGCTCTATAACGATGACCGACTGCGGTTGCTGTCAGATTTTGCCATCCTCGAGAAGGTTTACATGGAGCGGCTACTGCTGCCGGCCGAGGTAGAGGCGTTCGGCAAGGAGCTCGCACCGCATCAGATTGCTGAACTGCCCGACGGTGTCACAGTGCTAACCCGCGCAGTGTTTGATCACAACCTGCTGTCGGTCTCACGCATCTACAACAACATTAGCTTCACCGAGCTGAGCCAAATTCTGGCGCTCGACAAGACCAAGGTCGAGGCGTATTCTGCCAAGATGATTTTACAAGGTCGCCTGAAGGCGGTTATTGATCAAGTGGATGATATTATTTATTTTACGTCGTCCGACAGCACGACTGTAAAGCTCGCGCAGTGGGAATACCGGGTTGAGCATATGTGCTCGCAGATGGAGGACATTGTGTCTGACATTCAGAAAAAAGCCCTAGTTAAGTAGCCCTAATAAGAGATTGCGTGAAGTTTACCCGGTTTTGTAGTAGTCTACATATAAAAACCAGTTTTTTTTTTCAATAAAATAAATTTTACTTTCTTAATAATTTCTTCCTTACAAGCATACGGGCACTCATCGCAGGTCCTAGAGCACAAAAATATATTTATGGATTCAAAACTGTAAGTTACTTTTTTTACTGACAAGAATTGCGGGGACTTGATAGCACGTTCAAATGATATCTTTTAAATGATGAATCACATATACTCAGCTCACTCAGAGTCTATACATTGCTGACAGCTATATAATCCAATTACTTCTGATTTTTTTTAATTTTGATATCATTTGGATTGTGTTTTACGACTCAAGACTTCTCGGCAAATTACGTTACTTCAGACGTTGTTTACTAACTGGTTTTTTTATTGATAGTTTTCTTGATTTTTAACAGTGAAACGCATTAATTTGTGTGGATTTGTTTTTAACTTTAAATAGTTTTTGATTCAATAAATATTTTAAAAAAAAATTTCAACAAATAAACAGAGCACTAAAAGGTGTTGTTAAAGTCGTAGAAAGCATTAAATTGTGCTGAGTTGCAGTAACCCCCGAGCAGCCTTTAAGGATGTCGGCGTATGCATCATTATATGTGTTTTGGTTGTTGTCTCCACAAGAAAATCCCGTTGAGCGCGGTCCGGACTAGGCTGGGTCTGTGCTTGCGCAGACACCTCTTCCGGTGTTGGATGTGCACACTGCTGGTGGGGAGAGCGCATTGGGACCACTGCTTGCCCCACCGACTGCGGTGGTGTGGGAAGCACATGGAGCACAAGATCTCGGTCGCCAGCCGAACCCCCAGCACTATTCCGCGCAGCGCGCACAGCTTGCGTTGGCGTCTGTAAACAGATTGAGGCCTGCGCCGAGTGAGACGACACTACGGGCTCTGGCAGCCGCTGCAACGGCAGGTTCTGCTGCGCCGTCCGGACTTTGTACAGCGCAAGCCGTAACCGTATCCGAAGCCTCTCAGCAGGCCCCGTGTGCCTTGTTGTTGATATTTCTTGAACGTTCTGTAGATGTAAATAGAGTTTTAATCATTCTTTTGGTTAGTTTGGTGGCTACTAAGAGGTTTTGTGGTGGAGAAGGAAGAGAAGGGATTAAGACATGCTTACCTTTACTTTTAGTTCGCGCCTTAGCCGTAGATATTGTCCCATGCGCTGGGCAGACGCAGCACAAATCTTTAAAAGTTCCTTTTCGCACGCCTGCTGACCCCATTTGTGGCTATTGCTATTTTTACTGGTAAATTTGGTAATACCGCTACTCGTATGTTTCAACCTACAGCCATTGGCAACTGGGGCTGCTATGGCAATGGATTTAGATTTGGAAATCACGTCGTCTGATTGAAGGTTTTGCTTGTCATGGTAAAGTCGCTGTTCTTGCTGGAGATGGTGCGGATCAAGTGGCTGTGGAAACTCGCAGGACTGATCGGGTTTTGTGACGCGCAGCGCGGGGCCTAGTTCGCGAGAGTCGTGTTTTGGCGCATTCAGCATTGTTCGTTTTGGCTTGAGTAAGAACGGGGTGAAGTTGTAGACAAAAAAAAAAAGTGATTTATTGGTTTAAAGTGGCGGTCTGAGGGAGGGATCACTGTCTTGGTTTGTTGTTGGTTTTTCGTGTTTTTAATTTACTTTTTGGATTATTTGATTTGTTTTTTTAAACTGGTTAAATTGTCAAAGTCTGCGGTTAAGAAAAGAAGAAGAAGAAAAAAACACTTGAAAGAAAGAATACAGGATTTAAATAATTGAGAATTAAAAAAAACCTGACTTGTTCTAGTGCTCTGAAGTCTATTTGGTTTTTTTTGTTATTCAATAATTTTTTTTTATTTTAAAGATCAAATTTTTATTTACAATATTTATTTAGTTTTAAATCTAAGAGATGACAAGAAACACTGTTTGTTTATTGTTTGTTTTTAATTTTTTTTTTGTAAACAAAACCAAAATCCAACTTTTTTTTTTCTTTCTCATAAATAGAAAATATACTTGAAAACAAAAGCATAAAAGAAAAGAGTGGATAAAATAATACCAGTTAATAAATAAAACTACAATTTCTTCTGGTCGCACTATCATTGACTCGTCACGGCTGATTAAAATTGAGTCCCTTTTTTATTATTGTCTACCGTTCCTGACCCTGCGTCGTCGAGGTCTCGATCGCGTTGCGCTCACCTTTCCTTATTTGTCATAACACAGCTCGAGAAAGTAGCGGAAAAAAAAAGATTACATATATTCAATTGACAAGCAGTAGAGATAGTGACAATCGACTAATTTAAGTAAAATAGTGTGCACACTACGCTTTGGCATGGGATAAGAAGGAGAGAAAATGTAGTGTGTGTTTGTAAGGTTTGATTTTGTTCCTCAAGTCTAGTTATGGCCTCGCTGCATTTAACCTTTTGTCTTTGCCCTTTAGACAGCCATATTCATTATTGATCAGATCAAAATTTAGAATACAAAAAAATTGGGAAAATGAACACCTCTAACTCGTAGCAAACCATTAACAAATTTATTTGTTAGTTTTTAATTAAGTTATTTTAACCGTCAAGTCAAATTGTATTGGGTTGATTATATCGAGTTTAAATCACATATAAAATGCTTTATTGGACTTTTTTTTTTTTTAAAAACGCGTAACCGTTTCAATTTGACCTAATCTGGAAGGTACGCGTAAAACGCGATTCTTGTTATTTACTTTCTTTTTTTTTTTTTTTTTCCACCTGCACATCCTTCAATATTACAGCTCTCTATTTTATTCTAATTTTTTAACATCAAATCAATACCTACTCTCATTACAAACACACGCATTTACTCATGTCAGACCCTGGCTCACCGCAACTACAAGACACTCCTGTCGACCGCGAGTTGCAGGCCAACATCACCAACCTGGTTTCAGCACTTGGTGGCCCCGACCTCACACTACCAAACAAGGCATATGTGCTGGGCCATGACGCGCTCATGTGTTTGCGCGATCTGAAAATTTGGCTCCGTGTAGTCGACGAAAAGCGCCGCCTGTTGGACGTTGCTCGTGCCATTTCTGAGACCAATCTTGTCACGCAGGACTTGCTAGAAATTCTAGCCCAGTGGGATCAAGCCGAAGAGGAGAAGGAGGTTAACGGCGTGCAGGAGGAGCCTGGCAGCGCGGCGGCTGCCGCCAGCGCAAAGTCATTTCGGATTGCGCTGGGGTGTCTTGAACTGCTTGTGCCGCTAACGTGGCCCATAAAGCTAGACGCTGAATCGACTGAGTCACAGTTTCACCACGCGCCGGCTCTTAATTCGGCATATCTGCGTTATAAGGATGCAGTTCTCTCACATCATAGCAACCGTATTTTTCGTGCTGTTATTCGCTTATGTCTTCCTGCACTACAGTCAGAGCCAGGTAAGCGCAGCAGCCGTGACGAAGGCATTCTTAAGCTCGCGGTATACTTTATTAGAAACATTCTCTGCATTAATCTTAAAGACGCCCACACCGTTGTCGCGGAAGATATTTCACGGTCATACGAGGTCTCAGTTTTTGCAAAGCAATCTGTGCTAGATTTTATTGTAATGATTGCATCTGGCGGCGGCGACCTTTTTATCAATCAGAACGCAGCTATTATGGAGTGTGTGTATTACCTTTTGTACGGACTAAAGATTCATCAGGTACTTGACGTTACTGCTGATTTTAAAGTTTCTGCATCAGTCAAGGCACACCAGGACTTGAAGGATTTGCTTGCCAGTGAAAAAGCCATCAAGCGATCAATTCAGCGCAAAATGCCATCTCGTCACAATCGTTTCGGTACTATGTTATCAGTGTCCACCGACAATAACGAACGGCTCACTGTCTCGGGTCAGCCCGCGCTGCTCGATTCCGAGGCAGCTTTCGGAAACCTCGATGCTGTCAAGAAATGGAAAAAGCCTAGACGCGTCAATATTACCAACACCCAGCAATGGGAGATTGACATTATGTTATCAGAAGAGTCGCGGCAAAGCTTGAAGCAGTTTGTCAATGACTTCCTTGAATCCGCATACAACCCCTTGTTTATCAGTATTAGAAAAGTGCTCGAGCGTGAGATGGGTGAATACTCAAAAACGCTGCTGTTAGAGCACGAGGTCCAGTTTTTGTATCTTGCAGCGTGGTTCTTACGGGCCGAGCGTGCACGCAATGTGGTTTCAAGCAACAAGAGCAGCAAAGACCGCGCGCCGGAGATGGACTTTTCTGCAATCGCAGGAACGCTTAATCAAAATATGTTTGTTATTATCATGCACGCAATGCGCACATCTTTTGAAAACAAGGAGTGGCATGTTGTGTATGCCGCTATGCTGTGTTTCAAAGAGGTCCTTCACACTGTCAATAATATGGAAACTAAGGGCGTTGAGGAAGTGCGTGAGATGGCGGACAATATTAAAAGTCGATTATTTTATGAAGAGTACTCACTTGAGCTCCTTTCAAAGATTCCCAAAACTGCACACGCCCGCGACATATCGTACCTGAATCTTGCAGTCGAGCTAACACACATTGTGTTGAAAACTCTAGAACGTTACTCGACGGATAAGAACGCGATTTACATTAGAGCGAAACGCCAGCGCCAGCATCGAAAGAAAAAACGGCAAGAGCAAGATGAAAACGATGGTGTTATCCCCGACGATGCTGTCCAAGAGTCCGACAGTGAGGTCGAACGTGAGAAAGCAGCTAAAAAGATTGTTGAGCGCAAGTTCAACTTTCAAGCATTTGAGGCCAAGTTTTTTTCCGAGGAAACCCTCAATTCTTATATCAAGTACTTGGGTAATTACAAGGAGCTCAACAAAACACAGCTTATGTACGCCATCAAGTTTTTCCATCGCATTTTTGCGCGACGGAAGCTGCATTACTACTTTTACCGATTAGATTTGATGAAACTATTTAGCGAGATTGTCGGCACGGGCTCGTCATCATCATCCCAGCTGCCTTTGTCAATCGACCGCGAAACACGTACCGAGATTACTAACTTTGTCAAGTACTATATGCACAAACTGATATCCGCGCTTGAAAAGACCCCAAGTCTGTTTGTCGAACTTTTATTCCAAAAGGCGCAAAGTGATTTTTTCTATTTTGAAAACGGGTTTGACAAGCCCGCTCCAGAACCGCGTGCCGCAAAGGCTAAACAAGACCTGGTGTTTGCAGACGACGCATTTGCGGCGGAGACTGAGAACAAATTTGCAATTGTGGTCGCAGCGCTCATTGACGACGACAAGGGCCATCTTGTTGAGTGGGCTATTGATGCGCTCAATCAGGTGTACCAGCACCGGGCGTCATGGATCCAGTTGTCGGCTACAACTCCCGAGACCGGCGAATCTTTGTTGCCTCCAGACGAACGTATGTTTTTTTTTTCTTTTCTACTTGATGGCATTTTTAATTACATTGTCACTAACTTTTTTTTTTTCTTTACAGTGATCAAGTCGACAGATTCAAAAGTTATCGAAGGTTTGCAAAAAGAACAAAAGTTAATTTTACTACTCAAGCTTTCTGGCTGCAAATTTGAAGGTAAGCCTCTTTCGATTAATCTTTTTTATTAAAAAAAACATATATTCGGTACTAACAAAAGATTTTTTAAAAAAGCTTCTAAATGCATTTTCCCTAGCGACGGGTCAATGGTGTTGCTGCAAGAAGCAGTTAGGCTCTGCAAGCGATATCTGTTCCAGTCGGTAGAGTTCCCTGACGGTAAGGTCGCAGCCGACTTCCTGCACCGCCAAAAGCCGGCTAAGATTCCCAAGGCGAAAAAACCCGCTATCCCAGCCGATGGCAAGATTCTCAGTGATAATGACGATGATGGAGCCCGTGGCTATGATGAGATGGACGGCTTCATTGTGCGAGGCGAAGACGACGACAGCGGTGCGTCTTCCAGCTCGGAGGAAGAGGAAGAAATCAACTCGGATGGCGGCACGACATCTGTTAAGCGGCAGCGCCAAAAGTCGCGACGTCGATCGCAGCATAACAAGAAGAAGCGCCGGCGCTTATATCACAACGATGACGATGAAAATGCGGCAGTGCGGCGCCAGAAGGAACGACAAGAGAAGGAGCTGCGGCAGTTTAAGAGCGCGGATTATGTGCATGACTCAGACGACGAGCTTACACCAGATGAGCTGGCAGCGTTTTTCGAGTCTGAGCAGCGGATCCGCGAAAAGTTTAACGCGGCAGACGTGTACTACAAGAATGGAAAGGAGCAAGAAGAGGAGATGCAGGCGCGCGATGTAGACGAAGATGTTCAGCGGCAACAGCAACTGCTAGACATGGATTCGGATATTGATATGCGGGATGCGGTGCCAGAAAATGATGAAGACAGCGACAATGATGATGGCGACGGTAGAGATGACCAAGACAACGATGAAGAAATGGACGACGAGTCAGACTCAGCTAAAGAAAACGAGGCCCATTCCATAGCTGTCGCTGAGAAGGAGCAGCAGCAGCTGAACCGTTATGGTAATGATAATGAAGCCTCTGTGGCTGGCCGGTCGTCACTGGCCAAGACTGGGCTCCCATTCAAGATAATTGCAGACAGCGATGACGATGAGGAATAGATGATAAAAAGGTTGGATTAAATAAATAGCAGAGTATACAAAAACACACACACACATGTATAATAGAAAAATGATGAATCACAGCATCACGAGCATCGCCAAAGGTGCTTAAGTAGCATGCCTCGTAGTATCTATCCTATTACCACGAACCTAGAAAAAAAAACTGTTAATGCCTGAATCACTGTCTAAAAGGGTGGAATAGTGAAAAAAAAAAAAAAAAAAAAAAAAAAAAAAAAAAAAAAAAAAAAAAAAAAAAAAA
>JAKVQX010000807.1:0-10641 GCA_030463015.1 Geotrichum citri-aurantii
TTGGTTTGCAAAAACGTTCGTACTGTGCTCTCACATGCTTGAATACTCAAGGTTGATATGATTGTTTTAATCGACATTAACGGAAAATTACGAAACATTCAATAATTGGCACATTTCTTAATGCTATTATAGACTCCTGGCAGACCAGATGAAAATTTCAACTTGTGTTTTGGTTGTGCTTTGAAGCGTTTTATCGCGGTTAGAACTGTGGCATGAGAAACGGAAAATCGAGCTGCAACCTTCCTCAAAGTTTGACCAGCGGCAACAGCTTCATAAATGGCAGCACAGGCTTCAAATGTTAGCCATTATCTAGGCTTGCGACTTGCGGTCAAAATGACACCAAAATCTAGCATCTAGTGTATATAAATGAAAAGTTGTGGTGTGATGGAGAAAGAAGAAAAAAAGAATTTTTTGAGAATTTTTTTTTTTTCAGTTTTGGATAAGTTCTAGTTACAGGGCAGTGTACGTCCATCAAATGCAGGAACCACTTATGCGCGATGAGAAAAGCGCTACTTTAGAAACAAACTTTTTTTTTGTTAATTTATTTTATGTCTTCGTTGAAAATTTGGAACTAAAGGGATAATACTAGAGTTCACGATTTAGAAATCCGATCAGCCATTTGGCTGTAATTTTAAGAAATCAGTAAAAGCAAAAAAAAAAAAAAGCAAAAAAAAGTCAACAAATCAAAAACAGATTTTTCATTCAAAAAAATTTATTTTAAAACTATGCAAAACGAAAAGAAAATTGAAATAAAACCAAATAAATATAATAAAACAATGCTAAAAAAAAAGAAACTAGAGAAGACCTTTGAATGCGAGGAAAATGTAACAATGCAGTGAAGATATTTGGTTAATAGTCTCCACGGACACCACCAACGGAAACAATCTCACCAGGTCTAAACGGTGGGAGACCGAGATAAGGGCAGCCGTCGCAACGGAACGCATCACCAAGAGCGCACGAGCCACATGAGCCGACAGCCTTGCCAGGAACAGTGAAATCAATCTCTTCGTCAAGATTCAGGGTGACAACAGACTGCTTTTGGCGGTCGAGCTCCTGCTGCTCAAGCTCCTTGAGACCGCAGGTGCAGTCCTTGCAAGCCTTCCGGCGCTTCTTGCCACCAGCAGTAGTTGCGCACTTGGCAGGGATAGCAATAGGCTGACCGAGAATAGAAGAAGATATCAAACTATCCTCGTCAACCAAATCATTGTCGTCTTCGTCGTCCAGTGCAGTCAAGTCAATGGCACGCTTAAACATGAGCTTCTTCTTGTTATTGTTGTTGTTGGTGTTACTCTTCTTTAAAAGAGTAGTGGTGGATGAAGTAGACTCAGGCTTGGAGTAACCGGTCTTGGTCTCATTCTCGACAAAACCAGTCATGATGGCGTTGAGAGTTTGGGCCTTGTAGTTTATGGGACCCTCGAGGCGGCCACCAGTGCAGAGGGCGTCAAAAAGAATCTGGAGGTGGTCGGCAGAGAGTGTGACATTTTCAGGTGCGACATAGATATAGGCGTAGTGGTTGGGCAAAACCGTCTTGCTGGAGAGGCGGTCAAGAACCTGGCGGTGGACCTTGTAAGTAGACTGGAAGCGGTCAGTGAGAGAAGAGACAGCGTGAGGCTGGGCAACAACCGAAGCGTCTAGAATAATGAGGGCTTGTAGGGTCATTTTTGTTGTTTTTTGTGTAGTAAGAGTGCGAGGAAGTGGTTTCTATAAAATTGAATGCTGAGAAAGTATTTTAGTGCTGAGTAAATGAAGAAGAAAAAAAATTTAAAAGGAAAAGTTATTTCAAAAGCGGTGCGTGAAGATGTTTTATATACATTGATCAAGATCTGATAAAAGTCGACGATAAAACCTTTTTTTTTTTTTTTGTTTTCCAACTGCTCATTGACAGGCAGTAACGGATTGTTAATTCTGACGCATAGTTTTAGTTGTTCTGCTTAAAAACAATAAAGAAAAAAAATAAAAATAAAAAAATCTTTTTAGTGAACTGATTTGAGAGAGAAAGAGAGCAAATTTTTTAAGGTTTTTTTCTGAAACGCACATATTACTAATAAAAAAATTACTAACAAGTGTGTTTTTATTGGTCAAAACTAAATGGTAGTAAGAGTCAGTTTTTCAGGATTTATAAAAGCACAAATACAATTGGTTTAACAGTTGAAAATGAAATACAAAAAATTGAATAAAAAATCTGTGGGGGAGTATGAAAAAAAACCAAAACATAATGAAAGGCTCACGAACGGCCGACATTTTACAAGTTTTCAAGAGGAAAAACACCCCCACGAGGTTGCCAGTATCAAATATTTTTAGAAATACAATGTTGAGAATATGTTAACGTTATTTCAAGGTAGAATATCAAAGTTAGATACGTGAACGAAAAAAAAAATTCACCCACGAAGGGCACTGTAGACACTCTTTGCGTATGGTGTTAGTTCAAATCATTTAAATGGTTGATTTCAACTGATTGCTAAACGCGCCATTATAGGTTCACAGCATCAGGCGTTAATATAATTAGACCCTAGATATACTAGACATATCTGTCTGATGTGTCTTTTTATTATTTACTGGTAATATAGCAGACCATTCACACTTTTTGCTTTTCTAATAGCTTGAACTCATTTCAGAGATTTGCGATTTTAAAAAAAAGGTTGTTTTTTTTGTTTTGTTATTGACAGGCGGTTTTTTTGAAGTGCTATTGTTAAAAGTCAGAGGGGGCCCAAAGCCGCCCGATTTCTAGGAATTTTGAAACCTCTATCCAATCAACATGAAAGAGATTCAAAAAATACGAGTTAAATTTTGAAATTTTTAAATTCAGTCAAAAAATTTGTGGTTTGGTCAACGCAAGTATTAGTTTTTGCCACTATGGCTGTTGGCTTCAAAAAGTAGAGGTGTTATGTGTGTGCGCATTAGCATGTGGCTCACCATAATATGAGTGGCTCGTTTTTTCAATCTCATATTTTTTGGGTATTAAACAAGCCACAATTGTTTCTTTTAAGAACATGTCTTGGACTGTAACAAAAATTATTCATGACAGCATGGCTGGCAAATGGATAAAAATGTTAGTAAAAGCATCTACTTTAAAAATAAGTAAATGCTAGTTATTTTGTATCCCCTCCTTATCCAATTGCTTGACTCTGGCTAACAGCTCTTTAAGGTTCACCTCGACTAGCTGGCTTCGATTAACGAGCATCCTACACAAAATGAACTCACAGAATGAATGGTTCTAAAAGTAGACTTAGCCGCAAATTTTTGATTGTAATAATTTTTAGAATCTTTAAAAGTTTCTTTCAAAATAGGATAAAAATTAAACAAATGAGTAGCACATCTATTAAAATGATCTTATTTTAAATAAGGAACTTGAAACCAAATTTTTCAATCCATGCGGGCTTTTGAGCCAATATTTGGTGGATGAACTTTGAAATTTACGCTGTGAACATATTGTGCGGTTTTAGGTAGCGCAAAAAACAATTGGAAAAAAAAAAAGTTTGTGGTTGTGGTTTTTTAATAGCAACTCTAAGTGTCTTCTACCAACTGTATATTGAGCCTCCCATCCTTTCCTACCGATAAGAGTTGGAAACATGTGAGATTTTTGCGACGTCACTCAAGTAACCAACCATTCAAGACAAAATTCAAAAAAATTCTGAATAGAATCTCGCTGAGATAGCTTGTAGCCATGTTGTAGATAAAGTGTTATCATGAATTTTTAAAATTTTTGATGTAAAAGTAATTCGGGTTCTCTTCCCTGCTCTGTAATTGTTTTTTTTTTGGGCGCTATTTTCAAGTTCGATAATCTTCCATTTCTGACGTAGCTTGAGTCATGGAGGGGTATAGAGTCTCAACTGTAGGGTGGTGGTTGCTTATCAGGCAACCCAAAAATAAGTGTCTTAACATAGTAAAGGTACGTACAAAACAGTTGGCCACTGGCAACCTTGTGCATGCCAAGATTCAAAAAAACAATAACAAAAGACCAAAAAAAAATAGAGAAGCAAACAACGACGGCTGTAGTTCTACTCAAAATCAGAATTTGAAAGATTCAAAATAGAATCCAGGTGGTTTTTTTCAGTGGTAAAAAGCTCCTAGAATTTTCTAGACTACAGGTAACGAGTTTGATGAACTCCTTGAGTTGACACATCCACCATATTAGCTCAACCAAAAAAAACACAAGTAATGGGCAAAACAGGTTTTTTTTTAGTGTAGTCTAGGAGACTTCAGATAAATAAATATGACCACGCCATTTTGATAGAACAGCGACTTCATAATGATGATGTGAGATCCATCGTCAGAGGTCAGACGACACCAAAAAAAATTACAGTAGTAGACCACCATTGTGGGCAAATGTGCCACAATCACTCTCCCCCTCCTTTCTTTCTGTCTAAAAAACCAAAGGCGCCTTTGTAAAAATTTAGCCAAGTCTCAAACCCAAAAAATTTAACAAAAAGAAGCCCTACGGGGGGGTCGAACCCCCAACCTTGTGATGACTTTCATCTTCTGTAAAGAAGTAGTAAGAGTCACACGCTCTACCGATTGAGCTAGCAAGGCCGAATTTTTATTTTAAAAATTTTCATTGCAAAATCAGTCCTAAAGTCTAAAAAAAGCAGGTTTTCCAAAAAAAAAAACCCTTTTTAGTTTGCAATGTAACTTTAGTTTAAACTTTTAATTTTACATGCCATTATTTGTTCTTAAAAACTTTAAATTGTGAAGCGTAATTGTTGGTAAATTTTCATGTTCTTGTCTGTCAAGCAGCTGATCTTGACTCAGGAATTCCGCAAGGATTTCAAATTTCTCCTCTTCTGTTTCTAATATACACAAGCTATCTGTTAAAAAGGATCAGAGATGCAGGTGCTCTTTTTATGGGTTTGACGACATTACTATCTACGTCGGTGATAGAGATGTCGACAGAAACTTTGCCAAACTGAGCAATGTGTTACAAATTTGTCATGAATGGGCCTCAGAATACCACACTGAGTTTAACTATGGTGATAAGTTAAGAATTTTACACATCTACAAACGCAAACGCGGACGGCCTAAGAAGAAGAAAGCTTCTAAAAAGCTTACTTTACCGATCTCTGGCTCAAGCAGACGGCAGACTCAAAAGAGTCTAAAGTTGCTGGGATTGACAATCGATAGTCGGCTCAATTTTCAAGAGCATGCAAAGAATGTCATTTCTAAGTCTAAGAAAAGCATTTGTGTCATAGGAAGACTTGGTTAGGTTTAACAAAGGTATTTTCTGTCAGACAATAAGCAGCCCTACATTTTATGTGTGCACCCAATATTTGAAAATGCTAGTCCGGCATGGTATCACAACTTGAGAGGTCAGTGGAACGATAAAATTCAGAAGGTCCAGAATACTACTGTGCGCAAGATTTTAGGAGCATTTAAGAAAGCTCGCGAAGCACTGCATAAGCTAAAAGACACACTATGTTGAGCACGGTACTTCAAAAGCTTAGTGGCAAAAAGACTGTGCCTAATTGAGTGAACTTCGACAATACTACTCTTCTGCTCAAAGAGAGTTGTATGGCAGCAAGTACCCCCAATCCACTGAAATTCTTTTTGAAGACTTTGCATCGTCATGACTTTAGCAAATTGTTTCAATTGCGAACAGGTCATGGTGCATTTGGAAAATCTTTTCAAGTGAGGTCTATTACTGAGCAAGATAATAATTGTGAATGTGGCTAACAGGAAACAGTTAAACTTGTTCTCAAAGAGTACAATCTACATCCTGAAAAGCGCGCCATTTTAAGAAAAGTTTCCCCCGGAGCTTGATCCAAAACTCCTACTTGATACTCAAGAAGGGCCTCGGAGCTGTAGTCAAGTTTTTTAGACTTATTGCCGCAACTTCTTTGCTGATGGTTCGCTAAATTAGAGCAGCTTGTTGAGGTTTTTTACTGATTGTCAATTTCTGGTATCGACCTACCGGGTTTAATGTATCTCAGGTTTCCCTTGACACATGGATCAATTCATGGGGAATCCAGCGCCATCAGATGCAGAAAACCACTTTTGTGCGCGTTGAGAGCGCTACCATAGATAGAAATTCAGTTTATTGTCCATACATCAAAAAAAGTTTCACATACAAAAACATAGTAACAAAAGAAATACAAAGAAGACAGTGAAATCAAAAAAAAAATTCATCAAAAATTAGCCCTACGGGGGGGTCGAACCCCCAACCTTGTGATGACTTTCATCTTCTGTAAAGAAGTAGTAAGAGTCACACGCTCTACCGATTGAGCTAGCAAGGCCGAATTTTTATTTCATAAAATTTCATGGCAAAAACAATCTCATAGTCCAAAAAAAGCAAGTTTTTCTAAATAAAAAAAAAACCTTTTTTAGTTTGTTTTGTGACTTTAATTTAACAACTATTTGGAAATTTACTTTTTCTTTTAAAACTTTTAGTTGTGAAGCGTTATTGATGGGAAATTTTCATTTTCTTGTCAGTCCAGCAGCTGACCTTGACAGACTTTTTTCTCTGTAAAACATTGCGTCGTTTATTTTAGTAAAAAACAAACAAACTGTAATCAAAGTATTTGTTGATTGAATCCTAGTTCTCCAAGATAAGCACAAACCTGTTCGTTATGTACCAAAACGCCTACTTGTACCTTGGAGCGGTTGCAACTTAAATAGCTAAAATCACGTAAAAGTGACGTCCTAGTGCATGGATGCTAAAGTTTGAAGAATTCTTATGGCTGTTTTCAAAAACGGTAATTTGTCACATGATCATTTGAAGTTTAAAAAAAACTGAAAACGGTTCTAAAGAAAAAAAAAAAACATCGTCCTTGATTCAAAGGGTCAGGTATCATTTATTGATAGGTGAGATAGAAAATGTGTGTGTGTGTTTATGTGAGTGAGTGAGTGTGTCAAAGCAGCTTTTTGTAAATTTAAAAGTCAATGTAGTAACTTTTTTTTTTTTTTTTCCATAGGTTAACTTGAAGATCTACAAGTAGCACAAAACAAGATATTCTTTTTTTTTTGAGATGTAAGTTTCTCAAAGGTCTTTTAGATTGAACTAAATAAAATTCTGATCGTGTCTATAGCTTTTCAAAAAAGAACAATTTTTGCGTGGTAATTTTTCTATTTTTTTTTTTTTTTTTCATTTTTAAGATTGAAATTCGTGTAGAGATAACGCATGGTTTTTGTTGATGAGTTGGAGATAAGAGAGGATTAGCAAGAAAATAAGGACGACCTGGAAATACAAAACCCGACTTAGTACTGATACGGGCCAGAAAAAGAACTGGTTAGCAAACAAAAAAAAAAACCAAAAAGAATGAACTTTATGTACGATTACCCTTCTACTATACAAAAGAGCTGATGCATTGACTGACCTGGAGTTATGTGTGCCATGCCTTTTTTATATTTATTTTGAGAACACTAATACGTATGATAGTCTCATCACCTCAATCTTCTTTAACTAATGGGTTTATTTAAATTTTTAGTCTAATAAATTTCATGTTTGTGATAATAGATTTCATCTAAGGGCATTTAATAATTTCCTTATCCACAAGAGCACAGTTACTCTCGAGGCATTCAATTTTTAATTTAATACTACAGCTGTAACAGACATTAAACAGAAGTTAAATAATTTTAAAAACCCACTGTTGGAGTTGCTTAGGTTGTTTTAGATAACGGATGTCACTTGGCAGCAATTTGAAAAAAAATTATTTGCTGGGAAAAAAATCATTGAACCGATCAGATTAAGACACTGATCTACTCAATATTCTGCTAATAGCACAAAGGGGTCTTTCCCTCTCTTCTTCGTTAACCAGGTCACAAAGCTATCTTCACTAAAGAACAGAATCGTTGTGTTTTTTACCTAGCGTGTTTTCTTTGAATACCTTATACTAATTGGTTAAATTAATAGTAAACTGTTCTTAAGATAATGCTGTACATGAGTATATGTGCCAGGTCAAAGGCCTGAGGAGCCAGGCAAATAATTAAAAAAAAAAGGGTTTTCCCAACCAAAGTAGGATTATCAAGGGAAAAAAACAACAATACAACTCTCTACTCATCTTAGAGATAATTTCACATTCGACCAAAGGTCAATTCATGAAATAAAACAAAAATAAAACAACCACACATGAACTACAATTATTATCTAGCCTGTAACACATTGATAGAGCTCAAGTAAAATTTTATATTTGTTTGAAGGAAGATGAGTTTTTTTTTGTTTGTTATCCTTTTTAGAATGTTAGGCATAGAGATTGAAACCCAAACTGCTGTTTTTTTTTATTTAGTTTTTTTTATTGATTTTTCTCTACGCTTTTTTAAAGTAAAAAGACGACAATTAGACACAAGTTGAAGGTTTTTTTTTTTTTTTTGACAGGCTGGCATCGAGAATATTCATACATGTACGGAGGGGGAAGTATTAAGGAAATTCAGATACTGCTCAGTTGAGTGTTTTTCTTTTTTTTTTATTGTTGTTCTTCATGGCTTAGCTGTTAGTAAAAAAAAATTGGTTAATGAAAATCCAACAGAAAAAAAGGTGGCAAGTGGAATCTGGCTGGAAAAAAAAGAAACAAAGTCTGTGCGGTTGCTGGGAGACACTGTTGCTGCTACAGTTTTTTTTTTTTTTTTTCTTTTTGTTTTTCTACCCCACATTGACTTGGATAGACCAAACAAGCAGAATCTTCATCACAAAATAAAATCAAAAAACGAAGCAGCTAGAAAATTCTTGTGCACATGTACACAGTAGACCTAATCAAATAAACGAGCAAAAAAAAAAAAAAAAACTCAACTAAAAATGGAATACAAAAGATACATTCAAGATGTATGATGATGTGTTCAGTTACAAAGAAAGACAGAAAACCAGAATAACCACCGAGGAGAGAAAAAACAAAAAAAACAAAAAACAAAAAAAAAAAAAAAACTTAAAGCAGCCTTTCACTAACACCAACCTACAACAGAGATCACCTGTTTTAGCAGAATAGCAAACATGAGATTTATCATACAATTCCTAGTAAGTCTAACGTTAACATCGACACTTGTCTAGAAATTGCCTCCAAAAAACTATAAATATCTCGCTAAATCTCTTTCTTGATAACCTCTTGTTCTTCTTCTTTTTTTCTTCTTCTCTGTATCAACCAATTCGTTTATTTTCCTTCCATTCAATTTGCTATATCCCTATTCACAGAAAAAGAAAAAAAAAAGTCAAACAAACTTCTATACAATCTCTACACATCCCAATTTTTTTTTATCAATTACCCACACACAACACCAAACATGACCAGAACTATTAGATCCAATTCCTCTTCTGAGAGCGACAAGGAACTTCCCCGTTATTTTGGCAAGAACGGCATCCCCAACCAAGCACCCAACAAGGTTAAGAAGGATGGCCATGGCGCCGGAAACTGGGGTAAGATTGGAGACGAGATTGAGGACCTCGAGCTTGAAGGCGAGTTTAACTTTGCGCACCAGCGTCGCCGTTCCAACTCTTCTTCGGGTGTTAACAGATCCGCCAAGCTTGCCTTTGAAAATAGTATCAAAGAGTAGTAGACTGGGGAAGAATCAGAAAAGAATGTGACATATCCGACTCTTTTGATACAAAGTAAATTAACTGTCTGTTGCGCGGGCTAGCTACTGACTTTTTTAACACACAGTCAATTGAGCGGTGTATCACTTTGGTATTTTTTCCTTCTGCTCTTTGATACACGATTTGTTTATGATGTCATGAATTGTGTATATGAGAAGCCCTTTTTTTTAATTATTATTTACGCTTAATTGTTATTATTTCTTCCATGTATTAAATTGAATTTTACCATAATTTTTTATTTTGATCATTTCACGCTTTTAATTTTAAAAAAAAAAACTGAAAACAAAAATCATGATTCTTTTTGATAAATTTTTTTTAATGCTCGTTAAAATCAAACGAGTTCTTTTCTCCTCCCCCTTTTTTAATTTTTAATTTTTGGTGATCTTGTGACCTTTTTTTAACCAAGCAAAAAACCGGACCCGAAATATGGTAGCAACGCAACTGTTTACCAAACCATATGAAAACCAAAAAAAACCCAAAAAATTCTTTGACCATTCCAGTCACTCCTCGTTCCAATCATGATTAAAAAAATTAATGATTTTATAAAATTGAATTTTGAAATTACATGTAATAATAACACAATATTTTGGTGTTAGTTTTAAAGGGTTACGGGGACCTTTTTTGTTTGATTTTATTTTAGTTGAGAGAGTTTCCATCGTCGTAGCTTCTCAATCACAGTCCATCACCAACGATACAGACTTTTAAAAAACATTTATAGATCCATTTATACTATGAATTTTATTATTATTTTATTTTAACACAAAAATTACATGATTACGTCAAAATATCTGATGTTATTTAAATTAAAAGACGAGATGGCATTTTGGAAATTGTGATTTCAAAGTCCGATTGCGATATAACTCGTTGAGCAAACATGGGGCTATTCATTAAAAAAAAAAAAACCTCTGTAACAATTAATAAAAGTGATACAAATCATTCTTTTTCTTTTAATTTTTTTTTTTTTATGAAAAAACTGCAAAACAGTTTCACTAATCAATTGATAATGCTGTAGGTATTTTGGGGTGCTGATAAAGTGACGGGATTGAAAAAAACGGAATTGGTTAATATTAGGTTATTTACGTAACTTTTTACACATTTTGTGGTTATTTATGTAATCAAAAATTTTGAAC
>JAKVQX010000808.1:0-10631 GCA_030463015.1 Geotrichum citri-aurantii
TTTTTTTTTTTTATTTTTTTTTTTTTTTTTTTTTTTTTTTTTTTTTTTTTTTTTTGGCTTTCAGGCTGGTGCATCAATTCATTATCCATAATCTCTTTTATTGGTTTGATGTTTTACGCAGACAATCTGCAACCAAGTCTGACTATTGTTATGGATAGAAAATCTGTCTCTAAAAACTAGTTTTTTTTTTCTCAATGCAAAAAAGCTGTTTTTTTGTCATTCAATGGCGCCGAACCCTTTTTTTTCCACATGAAATGCTCCAAATGTCAGACCATTGTTGTTGTTGATTTTTTTTTTTTTGGAGGGTGATTATCTTTGAAAATATTAAATAATAAATTTGATAAATTTGTTCTAATTTGATGTTAAAAAATTTATAAGTTACAATTAAAAAAGGGCTTTTTTTTTTTCAATGATTTATTTTGTAAGTGCAAAAAAAACCCAAGCTGATGAGCGCTGCTAACAAATATTTCAATAGAACGCTTTTTTCTGGCCAAAAAAAAAAAAAATCCAACAATACTTAAAAAAAAAACTGTTTTGAATCTTCAAATTCTTTGTACAAACACTTTTTTTTTTGGTTTTTTGTAGCATTAAAAAACATTCTTACTTTTCACCTTTTCTTTGTGTTTCTTTTGACAGAGCATTGATATTGAAAAAAAGATAGTAACGGGAACTTGACCAGACATGCCCTCATCACAAGAAACAAAAAAAAAATCATGTTATTATAATAACAGTAAAAAAGTGTTAACACCAAGAGCTGAATTTAGTTTTAGTAAGAATATATATAGATCTAATTGTCCTATCACACATTTTTTTCTATTTAAAAATATTCAATTCTGTATAGCCATTTATCAATACTTGTGTTGATCAATATTTTTTTTTCGCACAAGTTCCAACAGCCAATTAAAAAAAAAAAACCAAAAATAAAAACAGACCATAATGTTATCCGACGCTGCAAATTTCACCAAACCCAACCACAAGACCAAGCTTGACAAGGCAACCAACAAGTCTAGCCAATCCACCACCCCATTAAACCTTGCCTCTGACTCGACCTCTTCCACCAGCTCTACCAGTTCTAACCTTGCCGCTGGCCTGAAACTGCCACCCCGGATTCTCAAGAGATATGGCTCTCGCACAGAGTTGATTGACCGGTTTGCCGATGTGCTACAAGCACAAGAAAGAGCCGCCTACCAAGCCGGCAGCAAGGGGTTTAACATTTTGGTGTCGGGCGGTGCCGGCGGTGAACACTCTGTGGCCATGCGCCTGCTGGCCGCCACGCTGCTCCGCTACCACCACCACCACCGACGAGCACTAGGCGCCGAGCCCGCGTACTTTGAGCACTTGGCAGGCTGGAACATTTTTTTTGCCGACGAGCGCTGTGTAGCGCAGTTTGACAATGAGTCGTTTTTTGAAATGTTTTATGACTGGGCCCATGAAACGGTCATTCAGTACCCGCAGCACCCGGAGGTTTACGATATTTACTATTATGCCCGGCCGCCGGGCCCACCCAAGGCTGATTTGGCGCCGGAGTATTTGAAGGGATCGCGGCCCCCGGTTTATGACGAGAGCGTTTTAGACATGCTCAAGCGGTATGAGGCCACGATTGACCGGGTGGTGCCCAAGGCACTGCACCCCCGGACTCACCAGCAGCTGCCGCGGTTTGACTTGGTTTTGTTGGATCTCGGCGCTGACGGCAGCGTGGCCGGGCTGGACGCTGCTGCCGCCGCCGCCACTGCTGTTGAGGAGGAGGCAAAGCTGGATGGGTACCTGCACTTGGTCACTAGCGCGTCGCCAGCCTATCTGTCAGTGACACCCCAGGTCTTGGAAACTGCTAGCAATGTGTTTGTGTTTGTGGACCCTGCTGCTGCTGCTGCTGCTGCAGAAGAAGAAAAAAGTAACAAGGAGAAGAAGGCTAAAAAAATTGATGACAATGCTAGCCTTGACGCGCAGCAACAGCGCATGGCAGACACGTTTGAACGCGTTTTGAAGCCCTCTGGAGCTGACTTTGCGCTACCGGCCGTGCAACTGTACCAGGCCAGGCAAGGAGATGTTGAATTTTACGTTGACTTGGGTATTCACAAGAGACTCTAAAAAAAAAGGAAAAAAAAAGTTTGAAGGAGAGAGAGAGAGAGTCTTGGTTGTTTGTAATTGAAATTACGAATTTTTTTTTTGAAATCGACTGAAAGTATCTATTTATTTAACTTATTCAAAAATTCAAAAAAAAGAAACAAATTGGAAAAAAAAAAAAACGTAGTTTTTTTCAACACACAAGTCTTTAAAAAATAAACATTTTTACAAATAATTACATTGTAATTTTTAGTTAGTGCAGTTTAATAAAAGACTGAAAAGACAATCACAAGTGACAAAAATTAACAATAAATTATTTATAACCAAAAAAAGATATGATGAATTACAAACTATAAATATAACTTAAACTGTTTAAAAAAACCAAACCTAACTGTACAATTCACTATCACTATCAGTATCTACTCCCTCACCACTACCGCCGCCGCCGCCAACATTAACGTTTTCTTTATGAGCATGACTATCTAACAATCCCCCTTGCCTGGTCTCAGCGCTATTGGCTGCGGCCAGTGGATCAGCTCTCATATCAGTTGAATCGCTACTACCACTACTGCTGATATTAGTATTGTCTGCGGCAGGCAACTGCGGCGGCACACTGTAGTCGTGGCCGTACTTGAATTGAATTGTACTTTCAGGGTTGTCATTGCTTTGCGTTGGTAGCGGCGGCGCTGAAGGCATTTCATCTGTTTCAGCATCATCATCGCCGTAGGACCCGCCAAGTGGCGGCGCTGCAGGGACCTCACGCGCATCTAGTTCAGAGCTGTATTCCGCTGCGGGCAGAGCTGATTTGTAGTGTGCCAGGGTGGTCAGGTGCACGTCGTTCAGTGGCGGCGCTGACGGCTCGTCAGTGGTGGCATCCAGATCGGTACTCTCCAGCCCTCCTAAAGTCACTGTGGGTGGGGCAGATTCTGCCAGCATCTGTTCGTGTAATTGCCGTTTTTCGTCTTGATGTTGTTGTGGTTGTTGTTCTTGAAGGGTTGCCGGTTGTGGGAGCGGCTCTTGTTCAACACTAAGATCGTCTAGCGGCGAACTGGGCCCCACGTAGGCGGGCACGTCGTATGGCTGACTACTTCGATCAAGAAGAAGCATGCGCTCGCGCTCAAGCTTGTCGGCAGACCTTTGTTGCTCCACAGCCGCCGCAGCTGCTGCCGCTGCCGGGGTACCAAAAGCAACGCCATCTGCGTCGCCATCAACAGTGTTGACTGTAGTGCCAGCAGGAAGCGGCGGTGCGGACGGCTGGTCAAGCCCGCTTAGACTGACGTCGGCGGCAGCGCCGGCTACGGAAGACGCTTCAGACCTCATGCTTCTACTTCGGCCGGCCCCCGCCGCTGTGTATGGCACTGGCTGCGATGGCAGGTATGCGGCCTCTTGCTCCAACCGCAGCCTCTCCTTCTCAGCTTCCGCACTAATGGGCGGCGTTGATAGTGCACTGCCCCCGTACGACGCGGTTGTAGTCGGCATGTGCAATCCTCTCGGCATAATTAAATTATTGTTATTGTCTTGGTTGTTGCTGCTACTACTCGAGCTTGGGTGCGCAAAATGCCGCGACTGGTACATTCCAGCAGCGTTGAATCGATGCTGCTCTTGTTCTGGTAGTAGTTCATGCTGTTGTAATTGTTCTTGGGGATGCTCTTGGTAATCTTGTTGGTTCTGGTGTTGTAGTTCTTGTTGTTGCGGTTCATGCTGTCGCAGGTGCTGTTCGTGTTCTCGCTGCTCCTGATGTTGTTGCTGATTTTGTAGTTGCTGATTTAAATGCTGCTCTTGTACCTGTTGTTGCCGTTGCTGATAATAGTTGTGCATCGAGTAGTGCGACTGCCGACGGTTCGCATTCATAACAATGCCACGCTCGGTGCCAATCACCAGCTCCATCCAGAGAGCCACGGCGCCACGGTTTTTCTTCAGCTTGTCAGTATCCACAAACCGGCTAGAACCGCCGTGGCCACCGCTGCTGCTGCCAGAGCCGCTGCCTAAAAACCCACCAAGCCCACCGCTGCCAGAGCCGCTACCGCCGCTGCCACCAACCATTTCGTCATCGGTCATTTTTAGATTCCACTTTCCAGCAAGGTCAATCACTGCCTCAATGCAGTACTGGAATGAGACCATGTCATGGCCAGTCGTTGTGGGGAACACGTCGAGCGGGATACGCAGCTTGTTAGAAATGGTCTGAGAAAAAGTGTTGGGGTCGGTGATGAGAGATGAAACGGTCTGCGCCAGGTCTTTTCGAAAGGACTGCAGCTCGAGGCCGCTGCCACAGACACGGGAAATGCGGGAGAGGGTGACAACGACGCCATGGACCGACTTGACGGGTTTGATATGGTTGACTGTTATTGTGACCTGTACCGAGTCGCCGCGCAGGTACCCACGAGCAGGAATTTCAATCATGGACGTTATGACGCCTGTTTCTTTCTTCTTTTTGCGGACCTCTATCGACAGCATGCTGGGCCGAGGCACTGGTAACGTCGACACGTCGATGGGGCAAATAACCGAAATGTTCTTTTTGCACGTGAATTGTGGGTAGCCGGGTCGCTGTAGCACGGCCGTGATGACGTAAGAGATAGATCCACGCTCAAATTCTAGCGAGTTGTAGAGACCGCGGCGCGGGAGATCAAATGCAAAGCCAAAGAAGTGTTCGCCGCGCGGCAGCAGCTTAGACGTAGCAGGAGGCGGCGGCGGCGTGGCTGACGCTGACGGCGCCAGCGTTGTAGTGGTGCTTGAGACAGAGCGAATAGATGAAGCAGGCGCCACCCCCGGATCTCCGGAGCTTGGTTGTTGCGATTCTTCAATGCTGGCATGTTCTTCGCCAAGCTCATCTTCCTCGGCGGACCATAGCGTGATAGTATCATCAATCAAACCATAACGCGAGTGTTTGCCCTTGACAAGCTGGTTTTTGATTATAATGGCACCGGATAGATTGCATGTCACGGAAATAGCGGGTTGTTCATGCGTCAACACCAACACGATCTTGCCTAAAAGTAGATAAAAATTGAAATTAAATTAAAAAATTTCCATAAAAAATTTAATTAATTACGAAATCCAGTTAGTTTTGGGGGTTCCTTTTAACAAAAAAAAATTAAATGATAAAAAAGAAATGAACAATTGTCATGATATAAATAAAATTTAAGATAAAAACTGAAAAATTTAAAAGAAACAGAAAAAATTATTAAAAATTCATACCTTGAATGGTGTCGCCCGGGTTCCATTGCCGGATCGCATCGTCCAGCACCACAAAAAAGTCGTCCGGAGAGAGTTTGCCGGCTGCAAGAACAGACGGTTTTAATTTTGCGAGTTTTTTTAACATTTCGTGTGTTTGTGTTGAAAAAGAGAAGGTAATTTTTAAAAGAAAAAAAAAATTAAAAAAATGAAAATAAAAATTGATAAAATTAAAAAAAAAAAATTAAATGAAATGAGAAAAACAAGAGTTACGTGTAGGTTGTATAAAATGAAAATGAAAATAAATTGTAAAGTGTAATTGCAGTGGTAGTTAACAAAAGAAGCTGAATATTAGAAGTAATATAAATAATATATAAAGACAGTGCCCATGAAAATTTTATATTACACATGAACAACGTACGTACATCATTTTTTAATCATTAACAAACACGATAAGCAGAGTGTGAATGGCTTGAAAGGAAAGACGGAGCAGAAGAAAAGATACGCCATGAACAGATTACAAATTGAACAACGAGTCATACACATTTATCATTAAATTTTTAACTATATATATTAGATCTTTTTAATTAGATTTCAAGTAATGATGTATAAGATGTTAAAAGTGATTAATTAGAAGATGCAGTTGTACAAAATACATCTAATATATCAACACAAATAGGTATACTATTAAAAGGCATTAAAAAAAATATTCACAATTGTTTTAGATTATAATAAAATCAATTACAATATTAGTGTTAAAAACGACATTTTTTTTCTTCTCAAAAAGCCATAAATGATAAGTAATTTTTGTAATTGTTATAAAATTTTTTTTTTTTTTTTTTACTTCATGAAAATAATTGTGTCAATTGCAAAAACGTCCATACAGAAAAAAAAATGCAAAAAAAAATTAAAATAAATAATTTACAAAAAAAATCCCCCTCCTACACTAATAGGGCTACGCACGGCCGCGCCCCGCTATGTACGCGTTCGCGTTGGCCTGCAACCGCTTGAACCCGTACAACGACGGCGCGGCAGGTACTGCGCCAGCTGACGTGCCCGTGGCAGCTCCGGCCGGCGTGCCCGTAGACCCACCTTCCTGCTTCACGCTGGCCGCCGCTGCCGCCGCTCGCAGCTGTCGCATTTCCTCCTCTGTACACTCTACAACCGTACGCACAAGGTCGCTATCAAGCTGTACTTTAAGCGCCACACTGCTTTCTGGCACTGATTGCGTTATGAGCGCAGTCACAACCTCCAGGGCAGATTCAAACTGCGGCGTTCCCGCTGTTGCACCCTCGGCCACGCCGGCGCCGCCGGCCGCATCGAGGCAGTCGAGCAGCGCCAGCAGCACGCGCGTCGCGCCCAGCTCTGCGACCGCACGCGAGACCAACCCAAAGTGGTAGCCGGGCGGGCCAGCGTCGGAGGGCGCACCCGCCCACTGCGTGAGTGCGACGACGTGCTGTGCTAGCGCGTCGGCCGCACTGCTCTGCAGCTCCGTAAGAGGGTTGCGCGGCGTTGCTGCATAGAACTGCTCTAGAATTGACAACAGCCGCGGCTCGACAAACAGCTGGTCTTGACCACCGCTGCCGTTGGCAGTTGAGGCAGTCGCCGCCACTTGTGTCAGCATCTGGAACAGCTCCGACGCCGTGATTGACAGTACGATTTGGTGGATCCGCTGCCCTTCCGGTGAAATCTCCGACATTAGCAAAAACTGAACAATCTGCACTAGCGTCATGACATCAGCTTGGCGCCAGAGACCGTCGCCAATCCAGTTGAATGCTAGTAGTAGAGAAGGCAACAGGAATGGCTGTAGAAAGTATTCAAGGCCGCCTCTTAGCACTTCAAAATCAATGATCTTGGCTGAAAATGCCACCACCGCCTGACGGAAAATAGCAGGCACCAGCGTGTACAAATCCTTTACTGATGAAACCCGCATAAGATCATCGGAGATCCCTCCGGCATCAAATAACGCCGAAATCCAGCCGCCCAGCAGGTCGCGGCGCTGTGGGCTGAGTTCGTCGAGACCTTCGTTGATGCCCCTTTGGCCAATGAGACTTTGAAAAAACGAGCCCTCACGCTCGTGGCAGCCGAGATGCGCCGATATCGACAGACCAAACCGTCCATGGGCCAAAACCAGCGTCAGCAAGATGCAGCCAAAATCGGTGTAAACCTCCTGGAAATTAATCTCGTCTTCATCGTGTTGCCAGTCGTCGACAAGCTTGGCCAGCGGGCCAAACAGCTGTTTTGGCGAGACATGCAGCAGGAGCACGTCCATGGTCGGCACTGACAGCGCCAGGGCCTGACAGAACCGGCTAATATTGTGGGTGTTTCCGGACTCAATCCAACTAGCAATCAGCTGTAAAAATTCTCGAGCTACGCGTTCCTGATACACACCATCGAGATCACGAAACGAGCTGACAAGCCGCACAATGGTACTGTTTTCAAACGGGGTGTACTCGCTGTTTTCGTTCAGAGCGGACAGTGCCAGCTCGCCTAAAAGAAAAGATTGGTTGGTAGTAAAGTTGACGACCAGGCCGTTATCGCGCATTGCCGTCAGGTCGATGCGGGGCACGGCTGGTGGGGTGAACGTTGGGTCACTAACAATGCTGAGAAATGAGTGCTCAGTCAAGACCGACAGCGAGACAAGTACCCGCAAAAAGTCGTAGCGTAGACCGTATTGAGAATTAGCAGCACTCTCAGATGGGAACATTTCGTCGACGAGCGAGCTGCTGCCAGCAGAACGCTGCATGAGCGTGATCGTATCGTTGGATAGTGAGGTAATTGGGTTGCAAATCATGGACTCTATAAGGGTTGGGTTGAGATTAATGGAGGACGATGCGAGCAGGTCCCTGACAATGAGCGGTAGGCGCTTGGTGATAAAGCTCTTCCATAGCGCAATGGTTTGGGCAGAATCGTTGCGGAGCAGCGCGACGGAGAAGCCGTCGAACGCGGCAGTGATGAGACTTGGGATCAGCTTGACGGGGTTTTCTTGTAGCATGAAAAACTGAGCTTCGGCGCGGAAGAGATCGTGTTGGGTGGCCCGGTTGGTAATGAGCACTGATTCGAGCCAAATGAGCTTGAAAACACGCGCAGGCTTGAACGAATCAAAAGTTTTAGCGACGGCGTTAGGATGCTTGATCGCGTCAAAAATGGCGGCGTAGGCGGACTGCAGATCGCGGGCAAGAACCGGGTCTACGGTTTGCAGTAGTTTGGAAAATTTAGAAATGGCCATATCAAAGGCTTCGAATTCCTTGTGGTTGATGTTTTTTGCGGGTAGGATTTGGAGCATGACTTGAGAGCGGGCAAGTGCAAGCAGGAAAGCGGTTATAGCTCGCGTTTTCTGGTGTGACGGACGCAATTCAGCGTTAGAGCAATCGGCCATGTAGCCAATGAGCAGGATTAGTAGCGAGCGGCGGGTCTCGGGGGTGACGGAGGAGGGGTCCTGGGGCCAGAGGTGCAGGGATTTTGAGAGCGCGACGAAGATTAGCGGTTCGCAAAAGTGGAGGACATCGAAGGGCACAACAGCGGAGGGTTCGTGCTTGAGAGCCTTACGTTGAGCGACACGTATATAGTAGAGTAGCTTGGGAATGCATAGCGGCGATTTAAAATCAAAAGCAAGCGCGACAAGGTACTGAATAAAGAGAGAATCAATAGACTTTGAGTCGGGCGAAAGCGAGCGAAAGAAAGCATCGCCGGCAAGATTAGCTTCGAGATGGACGCGTTCTTGGAGCTGAGTGAAAAGTTTGGCAAACTTTTGGGGCGAGAGTCGTAGATGGAAAGCAGCGTTAATGAGCTTTTGGAGCTGCTGGTCGGGTGTTAAGGACGTCATGGTTTGAAGGCTGTGGGAGAGGAGTGTGAACGTGAATAGAAAGTGACTTTTCAATGAGAAAAAAAAAAAGGTGTAGTTACGAGTTTGAGAATTTAAGAGATAAGACATATGAGATAAATTTTAGTTTTAAGAAATATAGTTTAAGTTTTAGCATTTATAGCTTAGCACTTTAGTTTTATCAGTTTGAGGCATATTTTTTAAATTTTATTTATCGGAAAGATCTGAACTCAGAGACCAAGTCTTTTGTTTCTTAAAAAAATTATTTTTACGATCATTTTGGGTTAATTAACGATTGGCAAAAAAGTAGATTCATTTTCAAATATAAAAAAAACGCAAACAAACACTATAGAAATATATAGCAAACAAAGGGGAAACTATGGCGGAGGAAAAAAAAACAACTCATTAAATAAAAAGAATAAAAAAAACACACAGACACACAATAAAAAAAACATCACAAAAGGATATCAATAAAACATCATTGCTAACGGCGTTCAATCACACGTTCAGAAAACTAAGTGATGAGGTAAAAAAAAAAAAATGGAGTGTAAAAAAGGTAGGTCATTACGCAGTGAGCGAGTCACTAGCGTTCATGACATGCGTGGTGACAACAGACGGCCTCCGAGGCGAGGACGTGTAATTGTTGTTTGAAGAGCTGGACTCAAAATATCGCAGGTTGTGGTGGTGCGGAATGGACTCTGGCGAAGGATGTTGGGAACCCACACTGTTAGCGGCGGGGCCTTGTGAGGTTTTGCTCAGTGCGTAGTCGCCAGAGTCAAAGTATTTTCGGTCTTGAATCTTTTTCGATAGCATTTGAGCAGAATTGGGAAGCTTTCCATAGAGCTTGAGCAAGCGTTGCTCCTGGGGAGATAGTTGCTGGGACATTTTTCAGTGATGGCAATATAAAGTGGGTGGGAAAAATAGGGAAGACGGTTGAATGCAAAGGACAAATGCGTAGAATTGTAATGAGAAATAGGCAGACGAGGGAAAAGGGCGTCTTATTTAAATAAGTTTTTTTTTTATTTTTATTTTATTGATTTTATTATTTTTAAACTTTTTTTTTTTTTTTTTATTTTTTTTTATTGGGGTTTTTTCGAGGTCAAAAAAAAAGTGAAGATTTCATAAACTTTGTCGTATTAATCAGGCCCTGAATTTTACGTTTGTTTAATGGTTTTTTTTGTTTTGTTCTTGCCTTTTATTTCAGAATAATCTGTATTTACCATACATCCTTTATAAAAATACAATTTAATAATAGTTATCATCATCATATTTTAAACAAGAACTTGTTTCAATTTCTGTGGTATCAGAGAATTTTCGTAATTTAGGAATTGGTGTTAATCTTTATTTTGTTTTGGGTAAAGAAACATTTACAAAGGAGGTTAGGCCCAAATTAATACATAAAAAAATAAAATAAAATTATTTTCTTTTTTTTTTAGGTTTTCCTTGAATTTACCTATAATGAATGGGGAAAAAAAAAAAAAAAAAACTTTAAATTTTTGTTGATAGAGTTTTAAATTTTTTTATTTTTATTATTTTTATTATTTTTATTATTTTTATTATTTTTATTATTTTTATT
>JAKVQX010000809.1:0-10630 GCA_030463015.1 Geotrichum citri-aurantii
GCCATTTGAAGCGCCGCCTCAGATCTATCATCATTCGCATCAAACCACTGTGGTTAGGCTCACTCCGATCGTAGACTATGTGGTGATTTGGTTTGGAGCTTGTGGCCCACGGCTTCTAGTGTTGTTGGCAGGTTATTTTGATTATCCTGCGTTCGAGTTTTTCGTGGTTTGCGGCTACTCCCGCAACAGGAACTCCTTTATAGCTTTGGCCTCGATTTAAAACCTCAATGGGTTGAAAGTGAATCACTGACAAATGATAGGTCGCGTGTCTCTGACCGCTCTCTACATCTTTGAAATATTTGTGTAGCTATGACCTAATCAAAAATTGCATAAAACGGAAACTAGAAATGTTTTATTTTTCTATTTTTTGTCAACGTCATAACCAGGCCGATAGACTGAAGCAGTTTCAATAGTCCTATCAGCATTCTTCTAGCTGGCCAAAAAAAAATTTAGAGCTTTCGGAAGCACTACTAGCGCTGTGTCTTGTTGTACAGTCAATTATGGAAACGGTTTTTTTTTTAAATTTAATCCGAGGCCGCACAATCTCTGAACCTGGTAGCTCAAGATCTCCGGCCTCCAAAAAAAAGTTTTCCCGAACCCGCCACCACCATTGGGATCCTGAACTGTTCCGCTTTGTTAGTTCCAAATGCTCTAGTCTCTGCCAACCCCACGGTTTCTTTGAAATTTCTAATTTTGCATCTCCAGAATTTTTTTAATGAATAGTGAGCACCGATGATTAACTCCGAAACCTCCTGATTTAATCTGAATCGGTTTCATCCTTTTCTTTTCGCTAGAAAAACTGAAAACAACTTTGAAAGTCCTTATTTTCCCGTTCTCGTCAGTCACGATAATGTCAGTGTTGGAAGTATTTTTACACTCAGCCAAAAGTGTGTGCACTAATGAGTATTTTCTCCAGAAGAACATGGACAACCCGTTTAATTGGCCAAAAGCAGCGCCTTGTCTCATGACAATGCTTAGATAATTGTTTTTTAACAAGGAAAAAGAAATTTGATTATTGGTATTTTTTTTGTACTCATAATTTTTTTTTATTTTTTTTCTGATTTTTGATTTTTTAATTTGTTCCGTTTTTTTGTGTTTTTGTGTTTTTTGATTTTTTTTTGATTTTTTTTCTGGTTTTTTGAAATTTTTTTTTTTTTTTTTTTTTTTTTGTTTTGGTCTCACTTTTTCTCTGTCATCCCCGCAAGCCCAAAGCAAAAAAAGATTTCCCCAGTCCCCCACCATTTTCCTCCCACTGCGTTCAGAAAACTTCAATTGAAATTTTTTGTTTAAACTTCCCGCCAGTATATATAACCCCGTCAATGGCCAATCTTTTACTAAAAATTTTCAGTTAATTTTGCAAATCTAATCATCTACAGCATCTTCAACCGCTTTTTTTCTCTTTAACAATGTCTCAACAATACATCGGAGCTCTTGACCAGGGTACTACTTCCACCCGTTTCATCCTCTTTAACACTGATGGTGAGATCGTCACTATCCACCAGAAGGAGTTTACTCAGATTTACCAGAAGCCCGGTTGGGTCGAGCATGATCCCCGTGAGCTCCTTGAGTCTGCTCAGGAGTGCATGTATGAGGTCGGTCAGAAGATTAAGTCTCTGAACATCCACCCCAACCAAGTAAAAGCCATTGGTATCACTAACCAGCGTGAGACCACCTGCGTCTGGCACAAGGAGACCGGCGAGCCTCTGTCCAACGCCATCGTCTGGTCTGATGCTCGTACTTCAGAGACTGTTGCTCAGCTTAAGGCTAAACCTGGTGCTGACAACATCCGGGAACTCTGCGGTCTTCCCATTTCTACCTACTTTGCTGCCGTCAAGCTTAGATGGCTTCTTGACAACGAGGAGAACGTTAGATCTGTCTACGAGGAGGGCAATCTTTGCTTTGGTACTGTGGACTCCTGGTTGCTGTGGAACCTGCTCGGTGGTCTGAACGGTGGCCGTCACATCACTGACCCTACTAATGCCTCTCGTTCTATGCTGATGAACATTCGTACTCTGAAGTACGATCCTGAACTCATCAAGTTCTTTGGCGTCGAGAAGGCTATTCTTCCTGAGATTGTGTCTTCTTCTGAAGTTTACGGTCGTATCGGTGTTGGTGCCTTTTCTGGTGTTCCTCTCTCTGGCTGCCTTGGTGACCAGTCTGCTGCTCTTGTTGGCCAGCTCGGTTTCCAGGCTGGTGAGGCCAAGAACACCTACGGTACTGGATGCTTCCTGCTCTACAACACTGGTAACGAGCCTATCATTAGTAAGAACGGTTTGCTAACTACCATTGGTTTCCAGTTTGGCAACAACCCTCCTCAGTATGCTCTTGAAGGTTCCATTGCCGTTGCTGGTAGTGCCATCAAGTGGCTGCGTGACAACATCCAGCTGATCAAGACCTCTGAAGAAATTAGTGAATTTGCCAGCAAGGTCGATGACAGTGCAGGTGTTGTTTTTGTCACTGCCCTCTCTGGTCTCTTTGCCCCTTACTGGCGTGATGATGCCCGTGGTACCATTCTCGGTCTGACCCAGTTCACCAAGAAGGAGCATCTGTGTCGTGCTGCTCTTGAGGCCGTCTGCTTCCAAAGTAAGGCCATTCTTGATGCTATGGAGAAAGACAGTGGTAAGCCTTTTAAGCGCCTCCGTGTTGATGGTGGTGTCTGTAACTCCGATGTTGCTATGCAGATCCAGTCCGATATTTTGGGCATTACTGTCGAGCGTCCTGCTATGCTTGAGACTACTGCCCTCGGTGCTGCTATTGCTGCTGGTTTTGCTGTTGGTGTCTGGAAGTCTTTTGATGAGCTTTACCAGATCAACTCCAAGAACAAGACTGTCTTTGAGTCTACTTACACTGAGGAGAAGCGCGCTCATGACTTCAAGCAGTGGAACAGAGCTATTGAGAAGGCTTGCGGCTGGATTGAGAACTAAAAACTTGATTCACTTTTAATAAGTTCTGTCTGATGTTTTATACGGTACTGTAATGACTTGATTTTTTTGTATGATGATTTAAGATAAACACGATTTAAAAAATGAATAATATTTTTAAAAACTAAAAAAAAAACTACTAAATTCAACATATTGATTCCGAGTTCACTAGGGATCAAGAGTGCTAGTTTTCACTGAACCAGGTTTGTAGCCCTACTAAAAATCTGATTAAATCACATTTGACTTTTGTGTAGTTATTAAATACTAACAAGCTAACATCATGATACGTATAACCAAGTCAAGATTTGCTAGAGACTGTGATTTGTCCGCTCCAAAACAACTCCTTATCCTAACCAACATCAAGTTTTTTAAATTTCTTTCTTGTTGTGAAGCTTGCCACAAAAGGGACAAATAAGGTTTTTTTTTTTTTTTTGCAACTCTCTGACTCCAAGTGTGTAAGACTGAAGAAAACACCACCGAAGCTCAATGTCAGATTTAGAGTTTTACCTGTAGAATTAAAAAAAAAACGCCCCCCACAAACACGCCTCCCAAATCTGAATACGGAGGCTTGACCATGTCTGTTGGGTATTTCCTTTGTCACAAAAATAAATAGTGGTCTAAGATGAACACACTTCTCAATGTCATAAAGATTCTCTCTTTTCACGCCCCCACTTTTAGGATTTTTTTTTCAAGTGTTTGTGTTACTGAGTTGGCGTTACAACGCGGCTTGGTGGGGGTGAAATTTGAAAAAAAAAAAAAAAAAAATTCAAATTCGTGGGATTTAGTTTATGTCGATTTGCTAGATAAGAAAAAAAAAAGAGATGGAAAATCTGTTTATTGGCCTACCATCAAAAATTGCATATACAAAAACATTAAAACCCATAAATATTAACTAGATGATTATGTTTCAAATCCAAATGTCTCTTTGAGACAATCAAAGTAGCGTTCTCAAGGCGCACAAGTAGTTTCTGCAATTGAATGTAACGGATCTCCCATGAATTGCTTCATAGGTCACGGAAACCCTGAGATACTTAAAACCCCCTAGTTTGGCAACGTGATCTAAGAAAATTCGTCGAGACTTGTGATTTTGACTCATTGATTTTACTAGATTTTTTGCAATTGAATTATAATGAAAAACTACTTCAAGTAGAAGAACAGACAACAAATTTGTTCTACCCGTGTTTTTGTACACTTTATGTAAAAATGATGAGCAAGTATTCATCTTAAACTTCAGGCTCATCGGAACTTGTGTGATATCTCATATATTTCTGTGTTTAAAAATAACAACGCATGTAATAGCTCTCTGGTTTTAGACAAAAGGCATTAAAAGTACGTTTTTCCGAAAAAAAAATCAATTGTAAACAGGATTTTTTAAACCATTTAAAGAATCCATAGCAAAAAATATTTATTTTACAAATGCAAGTTAGATTGAGCATTTTTAAAAAATAAGATTATTTCTACTTTCAAAAACCGGCTTTTGAAAAAATTTGAAAACTCTTTTTTTTTCAATTTTTTAAAAAAAGAAAAATTTAAAGCTCAATTTTCAATCTGTTCTGCTTCAGACTGTTAAGCATTTGCCACCCTGCTCTTTGGTTTTTACTAGTGCTAGTGGTAGAATTATTGGGTTTTCTTTGAGGTACAAAAAAAGTTTCGTGGGGAAATTTGCGCCATCGGAGCTAAAGAAAATAAGACAGTTGATGGCGCAGACCCCCGTTAAGTGGAATTTTTTTGAAACTGCTCGTATTTATTTTTAAAACCACCTACAGGCATAAATTAAAACACTTTTTTATTAGAAAATTGAGTTTTTACTCAAGTTTCTCATAGCCCTTGCACAGGATCATCAAGCGAGAAAAAATTCATGATGCATCTGTATTTTGCAATCTACCAATACAACGCACAAGTCCTTATCTGAATTGTGAAGTATTTTCTAACCTCCTATAATTTTTCTAAGACAATTTTTTTCTTTTAGAAAGTTTGCTCAAGGTGTTTCTTAGGAACGTTCAATCTAGTACTCATAATTTTGAAAGCTTTTACTTTCTACAAAGAATCTTAGTGAATCTAATAAAGACCCATCCAAAAAAGTTTCAAAAAGTCATTGTATATAAAGAGATAACTTTTTTTGGTTATGAGTATAGTCATTTCTTGTTCTGATGTGTATGTGTCAAATGCTTTTCTAGTAACCATAGTTACAGGTTGCCCTCAAAATTAAAGAAAGTGCCCTGAAACCCTTTAAAGAAGAATCGTTTTTTGTCATGCTCTTTTTAGTATATAGATTTTGTTAGAAAACCAATTTAACAATTATTGAACACACAAAACATTGAAACTTTCAGCTCTGAATGTCTTTTAACTCTTTTCCAATGTGAGATCTGGCAAAACAAGACTTAAAAAAAAATAACAATCTGGTCAAAAATTCTAGTCTAAAATTGGGTTGCCTTTTATTGATTGTTGCTAGTTGAAGAAGATTCCAAAAATTTTATAGAAGCTTAAAGACTTGAGCTTTGATTGAGTTAATTCAAGTAAAAAATTTTTTTGATGATTGGGCCTTTTACAGGTGCCGTTGCAAGGAAACGTTTTTTTAAGCGTCATACTTATGATTTGATTAAATGAAGGGTGTTACAACTGAATCAGAAGTTCTCACTTTTTTTCTGAAAACAAACAAGCTGGGACATGGTAGCTTGTGATTTAAGAAAAAACCAATTTATTTGGAAAGCCTCGACTTCTCACATAGCGTGTGGCTCAAAAAAAACAAAAAGAAACAGATTTTTTGTACATGGCAATATTATTCATTTCATCAAGAATCTTGGCTGAAATAAACTAGTTTTAGAAAAATTTAAAACAGCAATTATCAAAGATTTTGTGTGAAATACCGTAAATTTTTTATTTGCCAAACATTCCTTTAAGTCAAAAAAAAGTTAAGTTTTAGGCGGTCAGATATAAAATTAAATGAGATTGAATAGGCTTTTTTATCAAAATGTCTTGTTCAAAGCTTCAGACCAAGATAGCATCAAGAAAATTATAACTAAAGTTAGCATGGAAGAAAAACAAGTTTTGTAAAGCGCTCACAAGAGGTTAAAAAATGGGTTAGTACTGGTTCTCATTATAAAGTCTTCTCTAAAAACTAACCGTCATTTTGAGAAAGCCCAACAAGTCAGAAACTTTTGCAAGATTTATCACCCACTTTTTTTCCCACTGCTTTGAAGTGTTTAAAAAAGGTATTTAGAAAAATTAGTTTCAGCGACTGATATCATTCCAATGATGCAACTTGATGGTATAGATGGGGTTTCCAATTGTTCATGTGTTTGTAAAGCTGGTAAAATGTGCTAAACAAAACCAAAAGTGGAATCCCGTAGCTTTTGATTAGCCATTTTTTTCAATTTTGTCTTTGATGTGTATTCAAAGGCACTTTCTTTACTTTTGTAGCAAAATTGAATATTCTACGGGCCTTTAGTTTTTGGGAGTTTTATCAGTATTCAGACTTATATTTACACAATATGATAAGAAACGCAGGTTTCCATATCAATTAATTCATTGACCATGTTATAAGTTACTCAGAAAATAGGGACATTGACAGAAACACTCAAATTTCAAGTACTGTGTTACAAATTTGTCACAATTGGGCCTAGAAATGCCATAGTGAGTTCGACAATGGTGATAAGTTATTATTGTTAAACATCCACAAACATATTTGTAAACATCCACAAACATATTTGTAAACATCCACGAAAGAAAAAAAAGTTTTCAAGAAACTTTACACTATCAGATTCTGGATTCAGCAAAAATCAGGCTCAGGAAAGTTTTTACGTAGTTGCTGAAGTTTTCAACTACCGGTAAACTCAAAATTCGTGAGAATGTGAACAATGTCGCTTCCAAAATCAAAAAAAGTTGTGAGTACTGTAAAAAAAACCTTGGTAGAGTGTACAGAAATATTCAAGACAAGCGACGAAGTGGCTTTATTTCTTGTGTGTGCGCTCGACGCTAGAATGTGTCAGTCCTATGTGATGTCAAAGCTTGACAGGTCAATGAAATTTTTAAAAATTAAAAATACTGTGCTACGGAAGAGTTCAAATGTATGTGAGTCTGAGTTTACCAGGGCATTGTAACTAAATGTTAAACCACACTGGCGGTTAGAAAACTAACTGAAAACCATGAATGATTTGCTGTTAGAGCCATCTAAGCTGTGAGTCTGAAAGTTGTGTTTGAAAACTTGTTAACTACGGCCGTCTAGACAGGAGAAACCTTTAAAACTTATTACTGTGGCCAAGCAAAACTTATTGAATTGAAAACGACAAAGTTATAATCAAGTGGTTTTCATGGAAGTCGCCAAAGTATGATTGTTACAAGAAGACTTGAAAAGCACGCCAGGTTTTTTAGTACATTAAACAGATAGGAAAAACTACAGCGCCAAAAAATACACAAACTACTCATGCGCATTAAGAGTGCTACTTTTGGAGAGCTTTATGGGGGGAAATGTTTTTTTTTGGTCTTCCCAATTTATCTTTAGTTGCCATGCTTTTAGGTATGTAATTTTTCAAAGTGAAGCCACAAAAAATTAATTTGATACCACCAACTCAGTTCTTATCATTGGCACAGTTCCTTTTTGTTATTTAAATTATTTTCAATCAACCAAATGTAGGTAGCTACAGTCCTATGTTTGAAAGAATATTTAAACAAGCCATAAAATGCAATCAAGTTCTATATATAAATTAAACTAAGTAAAAGTTAGTTTGAGTATCGTAGAGAAGACTTTCAAAGACAGCTCCGTGTGTTAAGAAATACTAAAAGTGGTAAAAAACATGTTCAATTTTTTGTTACAAAATTCCCAGATGGTTAATAACTAAACAATATACCAACAACTTCATTTGCTTTAAAACAATCATCTTCATGATATTGCTAAGATAATATTTACAAAGTGTCTCCATTTTTTTTGTTTGATTTTGCTGAACATTTTATGTACTACTCCAGTTGCAAAGAGACACTTGTGATACAAACCGTCTTGCAGGTTAATAACAAGAAATAATACATTGAAACAAAAACCAGAAGTCAAAACATCATACATTTTTAGCATGTCTAGGCTCAAGCCTATACTATTTAAACACAATTAATATTCAATTTGAACTGACATTTTTGTCAAAAGTTGCTTTTCTATTATCTTTGAGCTTACTTTTTAAGGGCACCGTTGTTTACATAGATGCAGGTTTTATTGCTCAAAATAGTGTGAACACAATTTTCACATATACTTTTAGTAAATCGGGGTGTTCTTTTTCCAAAAAATTTTAACAGGTTTTTATAACTTTTATAGTTAAACCAACTAGTAACGGTCTTAGATTTAATTTTAGTGTAGTCCCTTTCACTATAGATTTTGTGGTGGCTTCAATGGTGATTAAGTTTTCTAAAAGTTTTTAATATAAAAGCCTTGTAATTTTGCGAAGTCCAAAAAAAGTTTTTTTCTAGATTACCCTTTATTTGCTGGTTGTAAACGGCCAGCTCTCACATGAGATTTTTAGAATCACAGTTTAGAAGACTTTAAAGATAAAAATAGTGACAGAATTTAGTCTTTTTGTAGACACAAACTCAGTACAAAAACAGTGTCTAAAATTCTCAATCGACATAAAGTTATTTCTGAATTGCTAAAATTAAAATATAACTTAGGGGCAAATTAAAGAAAAGCTACATCATAATTTGTACCAAAAACCAATCACACTGGACAGTAAACAAGTGAAAAAACAAATACACACCTAGCGATTATAGTTTAGTCTTTAGAAATGAAAACCATGTGGACGCACTCGGATCCTTGGCCGCAAATTTTGAATTCTTGTCAGAGTACTTTGAAGTCTTACACAAAAGCGGAAGAAAACCTGTGATGATTTGGGCTGAAATGTGAAATCATTGTAATATCTCGTTATGTCTTCACACCACGTCATCAATTTCTGAAAGAAAAGTGGGATAAAAATTGAACTAAAACCACTATTTATTTAGAAACACTTGAAGAACAACTTTAATCAATCCTGAGACGAAATGCTACAAAATATCAATATGATGATTTTTCTATTCACCCGGCTAAAAAAGACAATTTATGGCTAAGATCAAGTTTTTGAGACAGTTTTTTGGTTATTCTTAAGCCATGGCATTAGTTCTATCAGACCCATCTAATATGTTAAGTAACAAAGAAAGACAATCTTTAATATCACGCTTAATCAATGAACTGAAAAACATTTATAGCAATCATATGGGTGGATATGTAGATAGTGACTTTATTGATTCTTACTTTCAAAGCAAACCTCAAAGAATGGCCGAGTCATCAAAGTAGAGAGATGATTGGATGAGATGACAACTTTTCTTGATTTTCTACTTTTCTTGCCACAGATTGAACAATAAATTAATAAAAATACGCATAATGGTTCAGATTCAATTCCTAATTTTGTTGAAGTCATGGTTTTAAAGATTTTGAAGCTCACTAAGCGGTGAGGGTTACTGTAACGGGGCTGGTCTAACGAGCCCAGCTACCACTGGTTTTTAATCACTCTCTGACTTCTCTCAACTTCTCTCTCTACTTTTATTATTATCTTTACTACTAGTTTTGACTGCTACTCCTTGTAATGGATATCCATCAAATATGTTTGTTTAATGCTCGAGCATTCTAGTATTTGAAGGTTAAGCTGGTGAGCACTCCAACGGTAGAAGTTACTTGCGCAGATTTTTTACCGTGAGCTCGGTTTATGGAACGAGACTTAGATTCCTTCCTTGAGACAATGACCTCTGAGCGAAACATTTTAATTTACTAAACCGTCTAGACCACATCTTAGTAACTCTGCATCTACATTATGAACAACGTACTTTGATAAGGACTCGTACCTATTCTCAATATGCGTGTTACCCACGACACGCTTGCCTCTTGTCGAGTGTTGGATAATTTGCATAGCAATCCTTAGTCGTATTTAGTGTTTAAATAAAGAAGACCTTCCGGGAATTCAACAATCATTCATTTTCTAGTATGTGATCAGACCCTACCTTTAAGAAATAACTCCAACTACTAGGTTCTGACACTCGAACTTGCCTGAGCGTTGTTTCTTGTTAGCCTTCTTCTTAGTAACCAATCATAGCCCATATGGTATATTCTTCATTTAATTTAAAAGTTTCTCATTACAGGAATCATGATAGTGGTTTTCCGGAAAAGATCAGTGAGTAGTCAAGGGTGCCCTTAGTCAAGAGTGGCCTTGATACAAATTGAAAAAAATTCTGACAAAAACTGTTGTTGTTATTTGTTTGAGACTACCACTTTTTGAAGAAAAACTCTAGTATAGGTTATTTCTGGTTCTCAAATGCTCCATCCTACTGAAGATGTAGTGATTTGCGTTTTCTAAAATACTTCAAAGAGGGATACATGCGTATTATTTACTATAGTGCTTGGTTATTACTGTGTTTTACAATACATACAGCCCCTTTTCATTTCAAAGGAAACTAAAAATTTAGTTGAAAGCTCAAGATTTTGATTTGGTTCCATATTTTTCTACGTATTGTATGAATAAATTTTGATCGCCGTTACAAAGAGCCACCTTCAAGTTTTTAATTCGTATTTGTGGCCTGAATCTACAATTCAGATTTCCTACTAATATGTGTTAAATGAGAGCAAACTCACTCTGTTTAAAAAAAAAAAAAAAAAAAAAAAAAACCACAATTAAAACAAATTTTATTATATAGGAAGAGCAAAC
>JAKVQX010000080.1:0-37367 GCA_030463015.1 Geotrichum citri-aurantii
ATAAAAAAAAAAAAAAAAAAAAAAAAAAAAAAAAAAAAAAAAAAAAAAAACGATGTTCCGGGACGGCTAAACCGTAATTAATTTGATACAAAGTTATTAAAAATCAAAAAAAAAAAAAAAAAAAATCAAAATTTTCTCTCAAATCTTACAAATTCTTAAAGTTAACACACGCTCACCAATGTTAGTGTTAGATTAATAATTTGTACATAAAAAACTTTTAAGGAACATAAGAGTGTTTTTTTTTTTGGACTGAAACAACTGCTGTCTAACGCGCAGCAGGGCTGAATGTAAACTCCAAAAGGTCCCTTAGTAAGCTTATAATTTTTTTTTTTTTTTTTTTTTTTTTTTTTTTTTTTTTTTTTTTTTTTTTTTTTTTTGGCTGTATACGTATGAATCTTATGGAAACCAAGTAAAAGTGTGATAATACTTTGCTTGTTAGTACCACAATGCGCGTCTTTACTGCTTGCGTCTGCGCAGGTTTGTAGACTCTTTCTTTGTCTCAATCACGGACTCTAGGACTTTTGATTTAATGTCTTCAGCGTTGCAGTCATTACTATCTACATCCACTTCCTTTGTTTTAGTCTCCTTGTTGGTGGCTGGCTGGGACATAGTGCTCTTGGTTGATCTGCCACTGCTGAATAGCCAAAAGACCATTTTACACGCAAACCACACAAACCACAATAAGATACTTGTTAGAAAAATTAGCAGCACACTTTCAACTGTCAGAAGCGCATCCAGCTTTTCTACCAAATGATCGATACGCGAACCTTCCTTCTGTCGGCGCTTTTTCGCAAGTGCGTATTCTTCGTTGAGACGTTTTTTCTCGAGCTGCTTAAGATGTTTCATCAAAGGCAACTTGACTTCACCTAGGTCGCCAAGGAACTGTCCCTCTTCTAGCGGTGCGTTTTTTTTCCACTGGTCGCGTACCTCAGGTTTACGACTTTCGCGAATAAGCTCATCGATAATGAAATATTCTGAGAAAAGGCCAGGTGGTTGTGTAGTGTTGGCACCCTCAGAGTTGGTGTAGATGATTGCAAAAAAAGGCGACGGTATACCGGTCACAAGCTCGTGAATAAGCAGGTCGTTGTTAAACAGCTCCTCCTGGCGCTCTTCAGGGTCTGTTGGCAGCGGTGGAAATTTGACGAGAATTACACGACGTCGCGTGTCTGCATAATGTGGGTATAGTTTTCGTTCGCTGTTTGACTTGCTCAGGTCTGCTACAATCACCTCTGCCTCGCAGTTGCGTACGTAGTAGTCTGCCAGTTTCTTCTGGCTTAGGGACACTTGTGTCTGAAGGTATGGGATAAAAGTTCCACAGCGATGAAAATAACGCGCAAATTGTGTCCAAAGTGATGCAGTTTGACTTGTTAGCTTGAAATCCTCAGATGAGATACCGGGTTGGTCAATCAGCACTAACGAGTCAGCGGGGCACTCATCGAGAAAATGCTTCAACAATTGCTCCAACGGTTGCTGATCGATAGCCGACCGATATGCTGGTTGAATCTGTCCACGCAGGTCGCCAATCCTAAATTATCATTAATAACACGAAATTTGCATTGGGTAAATGTGTATGTCTGGGCTTACTCTTTGTGAGATCCAAAGATCACAGGAAATGTTTCAGTCTTTCTAAATGGATGATCGTCGTTGCCAAATAGCGAAGCGGTCACTAGGCCTGCCGCCTGCAAGCCCATCAAAATCTTGGCTTTCAATACCATGATTAACGTGAAATGGTACTGTTGAATAACTTTGGCAAGTCTTTGAGAATCAAATAATTCAATCAAGGTCAGAAAAAGCCCTTGATCTGTAATAATGTGCCTTCCTGTTTCTAAAAACAAACATCTTTGTTGAATGAGCCCTAAACCTATTAATAAGCTTACCAGAATATCTTACATAAATAATTTGAACAGCTTGAAGTTTGTTTACACCTAAATTTGGACACATTTTATTGACACAAGGTTGAGATGGCTGTGCAAACTTCGTGAATTATAACAACTTCTCTAGCATTAAATCCTGGACTTTGAGATCGATCGAGTGTGACCGGCCCAACAAAAGTATTTACTTCTCAACAAATTTACAATTTATTTGAATTTACTGCGGTCGGTTGATGCTATTTCAATGTTACAGTTTTGTAACAAATCACGGTTCAAATTGTTTCAAGGCATTTACAGTTAACAAAAGTTTTTGAGACACACACAACAAATTTTTGTTATTTCAAACTATAGTAAAGAGACTTATAATTTAATACAACAACTTAGTTTGATTAAGGTTTCTTTCATGTGAAAATATAAAACATTACGCAATAGAAAAATTTACCAGTAGCCACATTGGATTGTCGTGTTATGTAATGTGCAAATTTTTTAGTGTTACGTCATATTGTGAAGTATAGAGGCCGGTTTTGCCGGTTTTAGACTTGGAAATATCACCAACACCTAAAACACAATAAGGATGTCCGGTTCAGAAGATTTTAACAATAAGAGTACCAAATTGTAGATTTTGGCTTGTGATTGCTGTTTTCTTACTTTAGAACAGCTTTTAAAACTCACGACGGAAAATGAAAATCTGACGGGCAAATTTTCTGTTCAATTTTTGAATGATACTTGAGACCTGTACAGTTGCAGAGTTACAAAGAGCCTAAAACGTACTTCATACGTGAGTTTCTCAGCCGTACAATCTTTAAAGAATGCTTTGTTTTTTCATCTTTGAAACATGTGTAGGTAAGATTGATAGAGCTCGAAAGAAGAAAAAAAAAAACCTGCGCATTTTGACAGTAAGAAAAGATGGAGGAGAAAAAAAAATTTGTAAATTTTCTTAGTGGTTTTTTTTAGTCAATAATTAACATCTGTACTTTTGTTTAAGTAGATTATGAAACTTTACGAACCCCCAACAATAGACGGTGGGAGTGGTTGGGATGGATTTGAGCACCAACATGTTTATCTAAAGGTAATTAGCCTGTAATTTTATTTTTGGCTATAATTAAACATTAACTTGTTGAACAATGTAAAAAAACACAAGAAATTTTTACAATGCTTAATGTTTTCAGTTCTTGATAATAAAAAAAAACGAGATGCAATAAAATCAATAGTTTCCAAGCAATGTTAGTCTGTTGCCATAAGTCTTGACACATTTAGCTCAAAGTTTTGAGCCTAAGTACAAAGTCATTCAGAAAGAAAAAGTTTTGTATTAGGTAATCTGTCCACGTGAGACGTTTTCTTGTGGGCAAAAGGCTAGTTCTCGGCGCAAACCTGAAGCGGCAGTTTCCAGAAACCAGGCAAAACCTTTTTAAAATCATGCCAACATTAACAACAACAGCTGCTGTGGCAGTTCAAATGAATTCAAAAAAAAAAAAAATTAAGTTAAAAAGTAAAAATAAAGTTGTTGTTTTTGTTATAGTGCCGGCCCAGGCCAAAATTAGATCTAACTAAGATTGTAATTGACACAAGTATTTTCAAAAACATTTACTGAGGGACGATATTGATCATGAATATTTACAAATTCATAGCACCGCAAAAAATTCTCAACTTTTAGCCAATAAATTGTTTACTTTTGATTTTCAAAAAAATTTTGAACTTTTTGGAAAAAAAAATTTTAGTTAGGGCTTTCCGGAGGCAGCCCCCTAAACCCAACTTAGCGTGTTTGCGATTGGAGACAGTAAACTTTCTGCAATGGAACTGAAACGTTTGACAAACTTCTATACATTTTGCTGATTCAAAATAATCACGGAAGTAATCTAAAAAAAAAATATGGCTCAACTGCCTCCATAACTTGCTTTTTTTTTTTTTCTTTTATTTCTTTTTTTCCTTTTTTTTTAATTTTTATCATTCAATTATCGGCATTATTCACATCTTCATTTAAGTTCTAACCCAAGGACACACTTTTAGAATTCTCGCTAATTTGTCACTATGCCATTATACTATGTCTACCATATCGCCTTCTCCAAACCAAACACTCTCAATGGCCCGCTTCAGAATCACGAAGGTCTACTTCTGGCGCCTGTCTCCAAGCATTCCGTCACAGACCACGTCTACCTGCTTCAGTACTCCCCCGCTCAAAAGAATCTACAGCGGATATCAATGCCCAAAAAGGCCATTCCGTCGTGGGAGCGCCCAAAAGCCACACCCAACAACCTTTTTAGCGAAGCGCCAATCGATGACCTGCAAACTGAAATCTACAAAAAAGTCAATTTCCCCATTCATAACCTGTCGCTTATAGGCGAGTGCACCGACATTGAAAAGTTTGTAAAAACTGCAGGGACTATTTCGAGATTTGATCATGGTCAAGATGCCAGCGCCGGGCAGAACTGGATGAACGACGTGCTGAATTCAGTTGCATCCCAGAACATTTACAATCCACTGACTAACGCTTAATAAACGCCTTTCAATTTTTTTTTTTCCCTCAAGGATCTTCCTTCACACTCCTACTAAAAAATTAAAAATAATAAAAAGCGGACTTACGGCCAGCACGTCGCTTTTCCTTCAAGCGTCAGGATCTAGAGTACATTGAGCAGCCGTATTTCAGTCATGACACCCCAGACTTGTTTCACGCTAAAAATTAAATAACAAGAAACCCTGCCTACATGTATAAAAACTGCTATCTTCGTTTTATTTTCATAATGCTTTGATTTTTTTTATGGACAATAAAGTTTCCTCGCATGCAACTAATCTAAGAAAACATCAATAGTAAAGTCTTCTTCTAGCTCTGTATCACCCACTGTCTGTGATAGGTCCATATCTTCATCGTCAAATAAAAGCCGGATTTTTGTGTTGGGATCAATTCCCCGCTGTTTCCTATAGTAGTCTTCCAACTTTGAAATTTTCGTATCAGCATTCACCTGTACTTTGACCACATAATTGTCTTTACTCTTCATGTGAATTGTAAAGTACCCTTCTTCGACTTGCGCGCTCTGTTGTCGCTGTTGCAATAACGCAGCGCGGTTTTGTGCCAGGAGCTTTTCTTCTTCTTGGTTCAGTAGTTCGTCGTAGTCAACGTCATCCCACTCAAGCTTGGCCTCAAGCTCCGCCTGTCGATTCTTCTCGTAATCCTCCTTATACATGGCGTAAAGCAGCATTGACGCCTGACTTTTTTTGACGCCAACACTGTGCGGCGTCGCTACGTCAAACACAATCGTGTTGTTCCATACAAGCACACTGTTCTCACGCACTGGCTGCAAACTCGCGGAATCGTTCCCAGAGTGTGCCAACACTGATTCCATGTACAAACGCTTGATGACTCCAAATGTTGTTGCGCTCGTCTGCGGCGACACAAACGGCGGTGTCGTTTCGAGGCCCGGAATGAGAGTCTTGATAACAATACCCACAGGAAATGATTTTTCTTGTAGCGCCTTCAGTTGAGCTTTGCGCTGTCGGATTCGCTCTGCAAGTTCTGGGTCGATCTCATCAACTTCTTCAAACCCGGAATCCTCTACTGCTAAACTCTCATGCTCAATTTCTTTTGTCGTTACTTCAAGTTCTTCAAAATTGTTGTCACTATCACTGTTACTGTTCTGAATCTCGAGAGCTTCTGCTGATTTCAGCTTTGGCTTCTTAGTCGGACGAAATTCCTCGTCGGATGTGTCTTCAGGATTATCACTACTAGTATCTGTGGCCGTTGAGCTGAACCGTTTTTTTGGTTCAGGTTCTTCAGTAGTAGTGAGCTCTATAGGCTTGTCGTCTTGTTTTGTGTTCTCTTCAACTGCACTAGGCGACTTCTTTTTGACCTCAACCACGTTGCTGTCATCGGTTATATCTGAAGAAGAAATGGAGGTTTTCGAGATTTTGGCAATTTCACTGCTAATAATCATCTCTGCCACTGCCTTAGCCTTCTGCTCCTCTATCGGATTTGTTAAACTGAAAAAGTCGTCATCGTTGTTGCTGCGTGTTATCCGCGTGGCAGGCGGAGTAGTCTGTGCATTAGCTGAGTTGCCGTGTAGCTTTCTTCGAATAGGTCGCCGTTTGACTTTAGAAGGAATGGGTTCGTCAGACATTATAGAACCATTAAAAATTTATTAGATTTTAAGTGTGTGTAAATTATATTAGTTCACGTGTGAAATAGCACAGAGTGGTACAGCGTCAAGTAAGAGTTGGGTATATGGGCTGGATATAGAGGATGTACAGAAGGACAAGCAAATTTTCAGAGGGTGTTGTGGGAAACACCTACTGTCTCATTAAACACAGACCTTTTTTTTTTTTTTTAATTTTTTTTGAAAACAAAACTTTTTTTTTATTATTCTTTTTAATTCACGTGACTGCACTAGCTTATCATGATGTTTACATACCACTCCGGCGTTACCCAGTAGCCCCCATTACTCTCCTCCGTACGCAGGCATTTGAGCTGGATAAGCCAGTCCAACAGCAGATTCATCTCCATCTTACTGAGTACCAAATGAATCTTTTTATGTAGTCCGAATAATGTGATGCCAGGCCGTGCATCAATTGTAAACAACAACCATTGAACTATCTTTCTGAAAATTGGCTTACTCAGGTTGCCACTGATATCAGTCCAGATTGTACTGGAGGGCTCGCCTAATGGAATCAAACTGATGTTTGGGCGCTCGAGTTTCGTTAGCTCGTGTTTCTCTGGTATTTTAACATACCGCAACGGTGTTCGAACCACAATATCACACTCCCAGGCGTTTCTGTCGATCTTTCGAGTGTTATAGATGATGGCCGGCTGTTCAGCGTTTACACGAACAAGATCGACCTTCTCGTAGCAGATCAGGTCTAGAATACTTATGATGGAAGTGTCCTGCGGGACTCTCGACATAATATAACCCTTCGACTCGTTCAAGGTCATCAAAAGTTCGTTGTAAAACAAATTCACGTCAAAAAACCAGTATTGTCCAAATCTGTTCCTTAAACTAGACATAAACTTTTCAGAAAACATAAAGTTACGATCAGACACAGCCTTACTATCGATGGCCGTAGGAACATAAACAATTGCCTTCTCTGAGTCCATCTCCTTTGTTGCTGCAGCGCAGACATCTTTACCAAGCTGTTCAAGAACGTTATTGGCTCGCTGCTTGTTGTAGTTTTCATCTGTGGTGGCAATAATAGATTTGAGACCAATTTTTGCTTTGGTCAATTCAGATTCAAACTTAGGCACATTGTGCTTTTCGCAAGTAAAGGAATGATGTGTTAAGCCACTAAAGCATTTTGACATCGATGGGGCAGTATAGAAAACAGTGTCTTTTTGTGAACTGTCAACAATGTGAAAATTGTATTTGCTTTCATTGTCCTCGCGTGAGTCAAATAACAACGGGACATCGGTCTGCTCGTGAATGCGAGGAAATTTTCTTATCCAGAACCGTGCCAAGTAAGTTAGGTCATACTCGTCGTTATCAAAAATAGGCAACTCGCCATCTCCATATGCCTGTAAAAATATTTTTTCCCAGACTTTCTGAATTAGCTCAATTTTAGTTGAATCACCATAACTATCGCGAACTCTCGGCCAAGCGGATTTAGCGTGGTTGGGCGTAACTCCTGGCATGCAGTTTGATACTTGAGTCCAATTAATATTGTTGTGTCCATCTGGGCTCAAAGACCGAGAAATAACTGCAATCCGGAAAAACATATCAGAACTAATGGGAATTGGTGAACGCTTTGTACCAGTTTTAAAGATTTTCTTTGGCGTGACACTGTTTTCGTCTCTTATATGCGAGATGCGTTTACTATTGCGTATATCCTTAATCTCGATTGGCAAAGAAAGCAATGGATCAGTACCCCTAAACCTTCTTCTGTCAGAAACCCTGGAACCACTTGGAGCAGTACTGGAATTTTCTGCAGACACTGCGGTGGCGGCCGACGAATCCACTGACTTTCGAAGCTTTCTGCGCTTTCCGTCCTGAATGAAATCCGGGGTTGGTTTAGTTTCCCGGACGTATTTTCGCCTGTGAAGTTCTTTATCCTTCTCTTTAAGTCTCTGCACAGATTTGGCCTTTTGTGAATAACGGTCTCTCTTCTTCCGCAACTTGAATTCAGCCCGCTCATTTTCTAGCGCAATCATCTTCTTAGTGTAAACCTTGAAGTTAAATTTAGCAACTCTCAACTGAGGAACGCTTGAACCTTTCTTAACTTCACTGAAAAGTTCCTTTTTCTTGGCATCAATTAAATCAGGATCCTTAGCAATGGTGTGGTGAAAGACAAGTGACTTTTTGGTTACAACACCTGTTTTTGGATGAGAAGACTCAAAGTGAACCTGCCAAATTTCATTAATTTTTTCCAGATGGTTGAGCGCTTTAACAACAGTTTTTTTATCCATATCTCCCTTGTTTTTCTTGTTAAACCGCTCGTTAAGATTATTAGCAAGTTTTATTCCTCCCTGCATGACACCATCATTTTCTCGAAGAAGCGTTTGTATTTGGTTAACTCTTTTGACAAGAACAATAGAAATGTTTTGCTCCTTTACGTTAGAACTATCAGCCTTCTTTCTAGCGTTATTGGAAGGAACATTGCTTGAAATAGCAGCACTAGAAAGAGCATCTGTAGAAGCATCTGCACCAAAAGACAAGTTTTCAGTATCAGGATTGGCGATGTGCTTGGTAGCTTCCTTGATGGCTTGCGTGACTTCTTCTTCTGTTTTTAGAATATTTGGATCGATTGTGAGTTCAGGGCTATCATTTAGATGATCCCCTGGCTCAGAACTAGTGGTGTGAATGATCGAGTCCCCGTTTGTTTTGTTGTGGGCATCACTATGAGGCTCTGTCTTGATCACATCAACCATTACATCGTCAATCGAAGTAGGCTCAGGATTTTCAAGCTCTTCAGTATCCAGAGAAGGTACAATAGGTGACTCTTCGACTATGCTTGGTTCAGATGAAGACTGGTGACTAAGTTGAGTAGAACGAGTCCGTGGTCTCTTCGCTACAGCTTCAAAAAGTGTCATTTGACGCAAGCGCTTTTTTTTCATGGTACCTTGAGGAGGTTCTGGGTTTGCCATCATAGTACTAGAAACAATGGTAGATCTTGAAACCTCCTTGCTAGAAATAACAGAAGGTTCTGAAACCATAGCGCTAGAGACTACAGCAGTTTCAGTCACTTTGTCAGAAACACCACTAACTTCAGAAACATTCTTAGTAGCGTCAACAGGTTTTTGCTTCAGACCTTTCTTGCTGCCTTTTTTTCTGCCCCTCGTCTCTACCTTAGGAGTGTTAGCATCAATCGGTAAAGAAATCTTGCGCGGTCTTCCACGCCTTTCAACAATCACTGGGGGTTTCTTAACTCCGCTTAAAGTCTTTTCTAACTGGCTTTTGAAAGACTCAGGAACATAAGACGTAATTGGAACGATTGACTTCTCTTCCATAAAAGAGAGGTTTTTAAATTCTGAAATATCATGCTGGAACTCGCCCCAAATATCGAGATGTGGTTTGTTTGAGAAGTCGGCATAGTATTTATTGGTAAAATACCGATAAAACTTTACTCTGGCAGAGAAATCTGTACCTCTGATGACGACTAAGTGGCCCAATGGTTTTTCAGTGTATTTAGCCATCTTACTTTGGGAAAGGGATCCAAACAAGTTAAAAACCCTACTGATAATCTTCGCATATTGACCACCGGTCAGTTTATAAATAATACTAACACCAGGAATGCCTTCGGCACCAGAACTCTCAATCATGCTAAAAATTTGAGATTCTACCGGAAAATAAATATTTTGAAGAACTCCAGTACGGGGTTCCTGTTTAGAACTAGGTTCAACAATATTCATGGTTGAGATGTCTTTAAGATCATTGACGTCGACCTTTTCGTTGACTCCTTCTTCTCCATCGCTAAAATCGCCAGAATCATTGTCGTCTTCTTCAATCTCGTCGTCATCATCAACTGGAAGATCTTTAAGAAATCGAAGACAGTAGTACTTTCGCTCAGGTGCCTCCGGTCTGTAAACATAAATGCGCTCCAAATAGCCTTGCTGAGCAAGTTTGTGGATGGATGAAACAATGGTTGCATTTGTGCGAATAAAAGCAGAAGAACTCAATTCAGCTTTGATATCGCTTAATTGGCGAATACCATTTTCTGCTTTTTTCAGCAAGCTCATAATAGTTGAGCGCAAATTTGTAATGTCGTAAGAGTCAGTTCCAGTTACCATCTCAGTGTTTTCACGATTGGAATCTATGAATTTCCAATAGACGTTAAGGTACGTCCAACAGCTTTTTTCAACAATAGGATACTTTTTCACTAGCTTGTGATTTTGAAGAGTGTTGACTCTACCTGTCAAAGATCTTGAGTCCTGGCCAGTTTCGCGATTTAAATCAATATTTGAGCAACCCTTTTCGCGACCTCTGGCGATAGCGCACAACAATTGAAAAGGCATTTTGCCGATCTGTATCGCAGTTAGAAAAAAAAAAAGATAATGAAGAAAAAAAATGCCCAAGCCAACTTACTATTGAAACGTCTTTGGGCTGGCCAGTCAACTTGAGCCAGAGCAGATCTTCGCTCGCCCTGACTCCCAATCCAGGATATTTGGAAATGAGTTCACTGTAAGAAAGAGTGTACTCCTCTTTTGAAAGCTGGGAAAGGATGTTAATATTAAGATAATGGACCAACTTAGTAAAGCCAAAAAAAAAACTCACAATATTATTCTCACTGTCGGCACAATTCACAATGAGAAAGTCATCATCACGACCTGCAAGCCATTTCCAAATAATATTTTTGTAAAACTCGTCAAGTGAAGGTACGAACTCGCTCACAATATCCCATAATTCTTCAGGTAGCGTTGCTGAAAGATTCGTTAGTTCACTATCGCCAAAAATTAAAATAAAGAAAAAGGCATGAGCCTTCTGAGAGTCGAACCCCACCCGTCGACGTTGAAAACTTCAAAACGCGAACGCGGATCGCGATCAATAAACTATATTCATAGAAAGAAAAATGAAACTTACGAACTTCACCATTGTAAGCTAACTGCTCGAGTGTTAACTCGACAATCTCGTAGGGTGTACGAGCAGCCATAGTTCAAGAAAATAATTTTTTTAAAATAAAATACGCGACTAACGTTGTGTCAACCCGTACTTCGTGGGCACTTTTCTTATTATTCGAATATATCGACGCGTTAAGATGAATTTGTTTTTGTTTGAATGTAGCGGGTGAGACAGCGTGGTGATGATGGTAGTGAAAAAGTGTGGCAGAGAAGTTTTTTAGGTTCAATTTTTTTCTAAGCAAATTGAAATTGTATGGGACTCCAAATTTTGGCGGGAGACAAAAAAAAATGGTTCACCAAACTAGACTTGCTACTTGCTACTGCAATACAATTTATATTCCATGGGCTAGTTTTTTGTGACCGATCAGTTTCTAACGTTTACCATAATCAACTTTTTCTCTGAAAAGTTCACAACAAACTAAAGCGAAGAATAGAATAAGATACGTTCATGCATATAACAAAAAATATATTTTTTGAATTTCCTTCATCAGAAGAAAAGATTATCACTCCTCACAACAGTTGGGTATATGCCACACACATCTTATGAAGCTACGACAACATTGATTGGCAAAAGACGATTAATGTATATTTTCCGTCTAATTTGGCAAATACAAAATTAGTGATTTAACATTTCTTAATTTAGTCTCTCTAAAATTCTGTATACAAGAAAGATTTCTGACAAATTTGATGCTGATTTAAACTCCACTGAGACACACTTTTTGAAAACCAACATGAGAATAGGCAAGAAGCCTTACATTTCCAAAACCAGTAGTGTGAGAGGCTAAAAAAAAATTCTAGATTGCTGTTGAGTAACTTAGATTTAATATTGGCAAAATACAAAAAGCTGATTAATTATGACCTTTCCAAACAAAATTAATCTGTATGTCTTAAGGCTTTTTTTACAACGTTTTCCTTTTTTCGTTCAATGGCAATTTCATTGAATATTATACAGGAACTTTGAGTTACATACGCAGAAGCAATTTGTGTATTAGGTCTCTCCGACAAGCTCTGGGAGAAAAATCTTGGCATAAGTGGTAGCAAATCCTGCCAAAATAAAAAAGACAAAAGGAGTGACATCAATGAATGACATAAGGAAAAACACCAACATTAGCGGAATCCAGAAGGCTGCTATAGTAGTGCCGCCAGAAGTCATTTCGGCATTTTGCAAAAAAATCGGATTGGAAATTTTTGGTCGGCCATTTAGTGACAAAAGCTTGGAGGTAATCATCGGATTGTCTTCAAAAAAAAAAAAAAAGTCAGCAAAATATAAAAGATGCAGATATTCAGACTCACGGTTATTATTGTTTTTTTCAAAGTCAAGCGGGACATCTTTCACCAAATAAGCACGTTTTTTCTTTTCACTGTCAAACATAACCTCGAGGTTTTTTAAAATATTGTTTTTCCATGAAAGCTTCACTGGGTTTTTTTCCTTTGACTTTTCAATGTCAATACTTTCCTTTTTGGAATGTTCATTCTTCCCAACAACTTTTTCAAGCTGTTCGATATGCTTTGAAAAACTTTCAGGAACCCCAAAATCACTGGGAACATCTGATTGTTTTTTTACGATATCTCTGGCACCCTCATCTAGTTTCCAAACTTTTTCAGGCCTTCCTGAATACGTCTTGAAAATTTGTGTTGTTTCCTTTGGGGAACTGGTGCACCACGGTTCTTGCAAGCACCAAGTTTTGTGCATCTTAGGATAAGTTTGAATAGCATTTTTTTTAGAATTGGAGGTTATTTCATGCTCTGCATTATCAAGCTTTTTTGACAAAAGATGGGAGTTAGACGTTTTCTCAGGCTCTGAAACTTGGTATTCATTTTTGGAGGTCTCCCAGACACCCCTCTCATTTACTGATTTGGGATTATCAGTCAAATCCACTTTTTCTGGAATTATAGTATAGTGTGTGTATTTTTCTTGGAACTTCTTGTAATCGCCTTTAAAGTTATGTGTTTTTGTTTGCAATTCTTTGTTGTTTTTGTTGCCATGATCTTGAACAATTTTGCTGTAGCGCACAGCACCATCATAGTATTTTCTGGGATCTCTGCTATAACACAAAACAATAGGACTGATAAGAATCAATATCATCTTTTTGGCACTAAAAACTTTAAACTTACGTTTTATCTGAACGCTTATAACTTAGCTTTCCAGGGCTATATTCATCAACAATTTTGTTGGTCAACAAGTAATGTGAGGAATGAATCTTTTGGGAAGCCCTGTCTGAGACGCAGTTTTTAGCGACAAAAGCCTTTGCTACAAACATGTTTTTCTGAAAAGTTGAATTAGAAAGCACAATCTTAGCAAAAAAAATATTGATAAGAACTTACAGTAGAAGGGCAGTTAGTGTAGCAGCCTTTAGCTGCAATATTGGCTGCGTTGCATTTGCATGTAAAATCATCATTGGCGCAAAGATTGGTGCCTTGGTATGCCAGAAAAAGACAATCATGAATACGTTCGTTTGGCTAATATGTGTAAGTGCTAGAGAACTTATATGTAAAAAAAAAATACATACACATTTGTTTCTAACAACTGCGCGGGGGCCAAGAATTTGCTGGAAGCTGGCAAGAGCCACTGTAATAAATCCAAAAAAAAGTGTATTGAAAAGCATTATTGGCGATCAAAAGACGAAAGAAATAGTCTTAATCGATTGTAAAATCAAGAACAAGAAACAAATGGATAATTTTAAGACAACAAAAGAGTTAGTTTTATAGCATCTTAAGAATTAAGAATGTGCTTTGCGACTACACAACAGGCGTAGAACTCTGAATGGCACACTGATTTTGTACGACACGAAATATGTTGACACGAAATATGTTTGCACAAGTTTAAAAGTTGAATCAAAAAATTCTAAAATTTTGTTAGCTACAATTTTTAATTCAAAACTCATAACTTGAGCGTTTCTAGATTATTTTTTTTTTGGAATTCGGTGACCTTTCGAGTTTGATTGAGGCTTCGAAAGGGGTTTGTGATTGCCGAAATGGATGATGATTGGTGGCTGTTGAGTTGTGCGTATTGATACAAGTCCATTTTAGATCTCATATAATTTTGCCTGTCAAAATTTTGATTTTACAAATTTTAATTCTTATTAACAGACAACTAATACAAAAATTACCTCTTAAAATAACTAATGTTACTATCAATGACACGTAAAAATGTAAAAATCTCAAAATTTTAATCTATAGTACCTTCTGAATACATAATGACAGTTTGTAATTATTCTACAAGCGATTGTTTTTCACGTTGCTTTTTTGACGTGTGTGCTGTTGCCAATCGTGCCCATTGTCAACTTCGTTTTGATGCCAACCATGCGTACATCACAGCACGCACACCTATCAGAACGCCTCCGTGTCCAAAATGGCTTGATTTTGGGTTCAGATCAAACAAACTCTTAAAATACTTGACTCTTCTCGTCAACATCGCCAATCCTTGATTAATATTTCTTCACATCAACGAAGAGGATACCCAAGAGAGACGCAAGGTTAGCTGCTTCATTTCCTAAACTGTCTTTGTGTTATTTTTTTGGTGGTTTCTTCTTTACTGCTCACGAAAATTGCTTGTAATTTTTCAGTTTTAGGTACTTATCTTATTTCTGCTTAATTGCTTCTTTAAACAAACTTGACTGACCTCATATCATAGCCCAAAAACTTTTCTGAACATGTCTCAATACGGTGGTTACCAAGAGGGCTATAATCAGCAACAGCCTGATCAGGGTTCCCCTGCTTCTTTTCAACCTACAGCTGATCAGGGTCCTCAGTCTGCCCACCACAAAAAGCGTCTCTACCCGCAACAACAGTACGATTTTTCATCCAAGTCAGCAGCCTCTGCGATTCCTCTTGGTGGATACCCAGGCGCTCCAGGTTACGGTGCACAGTCTGACCCATCCGCTCCGGGAGCTGTTTTCACACCTGCTGCTCAAATTCCTGGACCCGCTCCCACTGGCTATGGCCAACCTGATCAACTCGCAAGTCAGTTTGGTGGAATGAACATTGGCGGAGGTGCTGCTCCTGTCGCACCTGGATATAGTAACAACCAGAGTATTGGTGCTTTACCATTGAACAGGCTCTACAACGTTGATTTGCTTGCATCAATCCCCCCTCCTATCACTGATCTTGCTCTTCCGCCTCCTCCTGTAATTCTTCCTCCTGGCGCTACTATCAACGGAAACCCTGAAGCTTCCGCTAGCTTTGACTACATCAGATCTACCCTGAATGTTATTCCTACTTCAAATTCTTTACTCAAGAAAACTAAGCTGCCTTTTGCTATCAACATTAGGCCGTACATTTCTCTTCTTGATTCATCATCACCCATCGCCTCCACTCCTGACTATATCGTTTGCAGATGTCGGCGATGCCGATCCTACATCAATCCCTTTGTTACGCTTACCCAAAATCGCTGGAAGTGTAATATCTGTGGCTTGAACAACGATATCCCCGCAGGCTTGTTTTATGATGAAATTAAACGCATCACATACGACCAATACAACAGACCGGAGCTCAATCATGGCGTCATTGAGTTTTTGGCTCCTCCTCAATACATGAATCGCACCCCTCAGCCTCCTATCTATGTGTTTGTTTTGGATGTCAGTATTAACTCAATCAAGAATGGTCTGCTCGCTACTGCCGCTAGAACTATTTTGGAGTCTTTAGATAGACTCCCCAATGATGCTGGCGAAACTCAAGTAGGCTTTGTCGCTGTTGATTCTAAAATCCATTACTTCACTTTACCCACCGAAGAAGAGGCTGAGTCTTCTATGCTTGTAATCTCTGACCTGGAAGATCCATTTTTGCCAGCTCCTTCTGGTCTTCTTGGAAGTGTCAAAAAGGCTAGAAAATCTATCGAGTCTCTACTTGGTAAGCTTGGTGAAATTTTCGACAATAACCATGACCCTAAGAGTGCTCTTGGCTCTGGTATGACTGCTGCTCACAAAATTCTTTCTAAGACTGGTGGTAAGATTATTTGTCTTACCTCTACTTTACCCAATGCTGGTATCGCCAAGCTTGAATCTAGAGAAGATCCTAAGATTCTCGGAACTAGCAAGGAAACTTCTCTTTTGCAAACTGCCAGCTCTTTTTACAAGAGCTTTGCTATTGACTGTAACAAGTCCCAAGTCAGTGTTGACATGTTTTTATTCTCTAAACAGTACCAGGATGTTGCTTCACTGAGCAACCTCCCTCGCTTTACTGCTGGTCAAACATATTTCTACCCTGGCTGGTCTGCCGACCGTGCTGAGGACGCGATTAAATTTGCTCATGAATTTGGCGAGCACTTATCCCAGGACATTGGCTTGGAAGCCGTTATGAGAGTAAGATGCTCCAGTGAGATCAACCTGAACGCCTACTACGGTAACTTTTTTAGCAGGTCTTCCGACTTGTCGTCTTTCCCGTCCTTCCCCAGAGACCAGAGTTATATCGTCGAGGCCAGCATTGATGAAACTATCTCTAAGCCGTTTGTCAGTTTTCAGGTTGCTGTTCTACACACTACTGCTCACGGTGAAAGAAGAATTAGAGTTCTGACGTTTGCCCTTCCCACTAGCTCAAACCTCCAAGACATTTACGCTTCTGCTGATCAACTTGCTATAACTTCATACTTCACTCATAAAGCTGTTGAGAGCTCGTTATCGCACGGTCTGCAGTCTGCTCGTGATTACCTGAAAAACAAGCTTTACGACATTTTCCAGACTTACAAGAAGGATTTGATTGCCACTAACACTGGCTCTTCATCTCCTCTTCAGCTTAGTGCTAATCTGCGTATGCTTCCTCTGTTGGTCAATGCTTTGATCAAGAACGTTGGATTAAGGAACTCCGCTCGTATTCCTTCAGACATGAGATCGGCTTCTCTGTGCCTGCTGAGTACATTACCCATCAAGTACTTGGTCAAGTACATTCATCCCGACTTTTTCAGTCTGTTTGACATGCCTGATGAGGCTGGCTTGCCCAATGAGGAGACTGGTGAGCTTGTTCTTCCTGCCAAAATTAACCTCACTGGTGAGCGTCTTGTTCCCCATGGCCTCTACTTAATTGACGATGGCCAGACTATTTTCGTCTGGATTGGCCGTGATGTTGTTCCTCAGCTGTGCCTTGATGCCTTTGGTGCTCCTTCAATAGATGCTGTACCCACTGGCAAGGCTGAATTTCCTGAGACTGACGACCCTCTTAACGTCCGCATTAGAGCCATCATCGCTAAACTTAGAGAGAAGAAGGATGCCATTACCTGGCCATATGTCTTTTTCATTAAAGAAAGCGGTGATCCTTCTCTGAGACTGTGGGCCTCTACAATGCTGATTGAAGATAGAGCTGAAGACGCGCCCAGCTACTACAACATGCTGACTTCTATTCGGGATAAACTTAACTCTTGAGTTGAATAAGTTATATAATATGTAGGAAATCGTGATTTTAAGATACAGTTTTTATGATTTTTTGTCAAAGTTTGACAATCGAAATAATTTTACAAGGAAAAAAAAAGACTACATATTCTCTAGCTGGGAGAGCCATAAAATTTTTTACCACAACCACTTTTTTAATACAACAGAAATTTTCACCACTTTCAGGATCAACCCAACTAATATACACGCATCATGAGTTCGATTAAGTAGGTATAATTTTGCAATATATTTTTAGAAATTTTCATGGAAATTAATAAAATTTTGTGTGTGTGCTTTTTAATACAGAGTGTCTCGAAAAGACCTGTACGCTAGTGATTCAGAACCAGAAGTCGATGCGCAAACATCATACTCCTATGTACCTGATTTAGTTTTTGAGGACATTGCGGAAAACGAAAGTGACAGTCGAGAAGATGATGTTCAGGAAAAACCACAAAACGAAGATCAGAATATGGCGGATGCAGAAGAAGAAGAAGAGTTTGAATTTAACCTGTTCGCAGAAGAGCCAGCTAAGGTTGTAATCATGCCCGACGAGCCCGCGGCACTGCTACCAAGCGCACTAGAAAGAGAGCACGAGGGTGTTATTTACGTAGAGATGCACCGGCCGGACTCTTTTTACTTCACCAGTTACACAGAACTTCAGAAATCTCAGTTTGAGGCTGCCGCTATCAATGGCAGCGATATCATTGCCCTTCAGGGCCAAAAGCAACCGCAATTTTTAGGTGCCGTCAGAGGCCCCAAGGTTATTGACTTCAACGAGAAGGTGGAACAGGCCAAGCGTGACTACCAGCGGATGCGGAACCGTAAGCGGCCAGGAAAAAAAGCGCGTAAGATCCGCAAAGAGAGGTACGCAGCACAACAGGAGCAGCGGAAACAGATGCAGCGCCAGCGCCAAAAACCATCACCAGGCTTTAACAACAAAAACAATAATAAAAGCAAAACCGGTGCTACAAGTGTTTACAAACGGCCACAAAGCACCGGCGGCCACCCTCGCAAAGTGAAAAAAACGCAGACATAGATAGAACACCAGACCAGATGTATTTATTCTCAATAATATATGTATACGTGCAGATAACAGTTACCTAAACAGAGGTGCCAATGCCCGAACCAAAAGCTTGATCTCCTCTGGCTGCGCGGCTGCCTCAGATTTGTTAAAAGGTTTGACTGCAAGATTATCTACAATTTCTGTAGTTCTAGGATAGCTTTTGAAGTGAATCGTCTTGGTCATGTTTGAGTTGTTGTGCGCGAAATCTCTAATCTGGTTTTCCAAGTTACGAGCTAAGTCCTTCCAGTAAACATTAGACAAAGATACGACGTCAAGAGAGGAGCTGACAAAGTCCCACAATGAAAGATCGGTCTCAACCAACTCAGATTCATTCTTAGAAACCGCAGTCGCTGGCTTGTCAAAAGACTTGAGAAGTTTATTGAGCGTTGCTATCGACTTGGCACGTTCACTAGAGGAGGTCATCGCTGAGTTGAACCTCATCATAGTCATGTTTAGAGAAGACAACGAGCGCACAATATCATTAACAGATGCACCGACTTGAGCGACATGGTACTTTTGAATGGAAGATGCCAAAGCTTCTGGCTTTAGCAGGAACAAACTGTAGCATGCGTGTGTAACCAGTGTGTTATAGTCTAGCCCAGCAGGGATTCCGCTATGAGTACTGTTAGTGGATCCAGACAGAGAGGGTGAGGAAGTACGGACAATAGGCGAGCTTTCGTTTTCAAAAACTTTCGGGTTGCTTGTGTAGTACTTGATAATGTTCTGACAGTGGTGAATGAGCTTTTGCTCGATCTTGCCAAGTGATGATTCATGTATCCGGATCACATGAAGAGACCGCAGACCCGGTTCCGACTTGATCTGTGCACGGATCTCTGAGACCGTCTGCGCAGCCTGGAGCAGATCTGTGGCTGAAATTACGTCAAGGTTTGCAGCACGAACAGATCGCGGATTGTCTGGTACAATACTGGGATTGGCGATAGGCTTGAGCAGCGTCGCAAGTTGCCGTGCCAAATACAAGTACCATGTGAGTGCTCTTAAAAGACCTGATGTAGAATGAAGTCTTTTCAGCGCGGTATACAGCTTTTGTGCGTTGTAATATGGTGTCAGAATATCACGTTGCAGTTTTGCGTATGATGAGTTGACGTGCTCAAGTGAAGTCCGCAGAGGCGGTAGAGCTTTTGCAACAGTACCAGCAGATGAAGCCTGTGCAATGAGATCCTGATAATTTGACGAAGTGAGGTTTGTGATGCGCTGTTCGACTTCGTCCAGGTCGTATTTTAAGCGCTTGCTGGGTGTCTGCAGATCGACGTCCAAATCGTGCAGGTCATTTGTGGCCAGAATCAGCGAGTTCGCAAAAGCAATTGGCGAGAAAGGGTCCTCAAGATAAACTTCATAGTCGACGTAGTCACTTTTTAGGTCTGTGGTAGGCGGGGTGGTCGGCTGGGCCATGGTTGGCAATAGATGCAGTACGGATACGTGGTGGAAAGGTACAGCTGGCCAACTGGGCTGAAATTTTGGGAGGTGGAAACAGGAAACGCTGAAAACGGAAGGAGTCTCAGCAAACACCGGTTTTTCACTGGCAGGTACGAAACTGTATCATCAAAGCGAGTTTAGCCATGATTTAGCATCAGCTCAAAAATTTATATTTTTTAAGTAAAACGGGAGTGAGTTATTAATGATACAAAAATTACAAAAATTGAGCTACAAGTTGTTGATTCTGGATTGGCGATTCTGTGACGGCGGTGTCTTTTGTGATGATAAACATTTCGGGTTTATGTCACCCCTGCTGTGACTGGTGAGCCAAAAGTGGGCTTTCTATTTTGACACGAGAGGAATTAATGCCCGCTGTGGGTACCATCTATAACCACGCCATCTCTCTTTCAGCGGCACCAGGTAACCACGTGTTGACACACCGAAACATCAAACAGTATCAGAACTGCTCCGGACCAACACAGCGACGTTAAATATCAAGAATTGAGTTCCGGAGACCCGAGACCATGGAATTTGATCAGTTTCTGTTTACGTTTTTGATGAAATCGAAAATTCCACGGGACAATTAAAGTAAATAACCCTAACCCTGAAATAAACGACCCCTCCTTCCCCTTTGGCGTAGTATTGTGTTGCTCATCCCACCAATTGAATTTTTAAGTATAAAAACCACCCGAAACCCTCAGCTCAAAACTTTCTCTTCTCTTCTTATTCTTCACATCTTTTTATAGGATTTTCTTTCTTCTACATCATTATTAAATTTTAAGTCAAAAAAACAACTCACAATCAAAAATGGTACGTCAATGCTTTCGCTCGCTGTCATCTTTAAATACCCGCTAACAGATAGAATAGTCTCGTACCTTTTTCGTCGGCGGTAACTTCAAAATGAACGGTTCCTTGGAATCTATCAAGTCCATTGTTGAAGGTCTTAACAATGCCCAATTGGACCCCAAGGTTGGTATGTACTCTATATGTCTTTTTTTTTTCAATATTTTATAGACGCTAACTTTTACATTACAGAGGTTGTCATCTCTCCCCCCTCTCCCTACCTTCTGTGGGCCAAGGAGCACTTGAAGGCTCCCACCGTCTCCGTTGCTGCCCAGAATGCTTTCAACAAGGCCAGCGGTGCTTTCACCGGTGAGATTTCTGTTGAGCAGATCAAGGATGTTGGTTCCAAGTGGGTCATTCTCGGACACTCTGAGCGCCGCACCATCATCAAAGAGTCTGACGAGTTTGTTGCTGACAAGACCAAGTTTGCTCTTGATAACGGCCTTGGTGTCATTCTTTGCATCGGTGAGACTCTTGAGGAGCGTAACGCCGACGAGACTATCAATGTTGTCAACAGACAGGTTGATGCCGTTATTGCTAAGGTAAACGACTGGACCAACGTTGTCATTGCCTACGAGCCTGTCTGGGCTATTGGTACTGGTCTTGCTGCCACCCCTGATGATGCTCAGAACGTTCACAAGAAGATCCGTGAGCACCTTGCAGAGAAGCTTGGTCAGGAGACTGCTGATAAGATCAGAATCATTTACGGTGGTTCTGCCAACGGCAAGAACGCTCCTACCTTTAAGGACAAGGTCGATGTTGACGGTTTCCTTGTTGGCGGTGCCTCTTTGAAGCCTGAGTTTGTTGACATCATTAACTCTAGACAGTAAATAACGAAGTGTAATGATCAAAAAAATAATATTAATGAAAGTCAGTAAGAAATGATTTTGAAACGTGTTTACTCCCTATTTTCTACAATTGTGTCTGTAGATACTACGTAGCTTACAGGATTTTAATCGGATGATGATAGTTGTCCATGGATTTTTGTGGGGAATGAAAAATCAAGTGAGACTTAGGTAATGTGAAATGGAACATTGAGAATATTTCATTCAGTAATCCATCAATTAAATATCTATACAGTATCAAAGTAAAGAGTATTATTGAAAAAAAAACAATTTTAATTCTTCGTTAGTATTTGGGTCGAAGCTGAAAATAAAAGAAGTATCAAGTAGTATATTCTATATTGGAAGCTCAAGTTTTTTTTCTAAATGAACCGTAATTTGTTGTGTAATTTGCACAAATCGCAAAACAATGAACTAAAGCTTGACTGGTGAAACTTATCAAATGCAAGAGAAAGAAAGCATTGTTCCGACTGGATTTTGTTTTTTTACTGATCCGTCTTTTCACAAAAACTTATCTTTTTGTAACAGATTTACAAAAAATTGGATAACGAGCCACTGATGCAATTGCTGTCTGGCTGCCTTTGATGTAACCTGAGATAAATTCTACAAAAAAATCAACTTATTTATCTTAGTTTCATGTGTGCTATATTAATTAAAGGTTTTTAGTCCATATTTTTGTGAGCAGATAAAATTCTTGTTTCAATGCCTGTAACAGTAAATTTCTTTATTTTGTAAAGTTTGCAACGATCGATTGGCACTGCCTTGATCCAATCCCGAAAGCCAGCCTCTTGATTCTTCTCAGTATAAAAGGCCTTGCGGTTAATTGAAGAACTCGGGCTTTTTCCAAATAGACAGGCCAAAAAAATTTTTTGGAGCTATAAAATGTCTAAAACGTAGATGAGTCTGATATGTTCCTAGTTTTTGATCATCATTATTCAACCCTTTGAGATTTCGTCTTTTAAATTTTTTTTAAAAATTCAAACAAGATTAGTTGAAAATTTTAAGCTTTAAGTAGTATGAAGACTTGTAATTCAAACTTGTTACTCACGACTTTCAAGATTAGTAAAAGTTGAAAAATGAATTATTTCATTTAAGGTTATTCTAACTCTGACCGAAAAAAGTCACTACCTTATAATGTTTTTTTTTTTTTACATTTGAAATAAGTTTTTACACCACTATTAAACATGTACAGTAAAATCTTTGAACATTTAAATTTTTTCAACAGACTATTTGAAAAAAAAAAACCATGAACTTTGTAACTTAACAGTTTTAGTGCAAACCTTCAACTAGTTTTACTTTTAAAAAACCTATTAAAATAGCACTATTTTTTTTTTTTAACTTTTTCCAGATGAGATGACCATCTTAATCGTGTCTTAATTAATAGAATCTCAAGTTTTACTCAATCAGTGACAAACGGGCTTGTCCATTACCTAAGATAGTCAGTATTTCAGACTGCTGAAAATTAGTGTGTTTTTATTCAGAAAACTTGGATGCGCTTAGTAGACCTTAGACCATGAGCATAATTAAGCTAAATGCACTATCTTGCTAAAACAAAAAACTATCATACTGAAAAAAAATAATTTAAGGCACGCTACAAGTACAGCTTTAAACTCAAGTTATTCTGGTGTCTTCTCAGTGTGTAATCACTACAAGACACTTCAATAACCCAAACCAAGACTTTTAAACACAAGCAAAGGTTGTTTTTTTTTCCATCCCAAGTTCATCGACAATGTCAAAAATAAGATTTTGCCGAATAGCCTCTCACACTATCACAGAAATTGGAAATTTTTCATGGCATTGAAGCCAACAATTTATTAGATATGATTTCCAATGCTTTGAAAACCTAAAAAGTTTTCTATTTTGGACAATCCCGAAGACTATGATTTCATCCAAATCTACATATCATTCTCAAGCACCTCCAGATGATTAGTATCTTTTAAAAATGCAAAAACTGTTGTTTTCTTTTAAAATAGTTCAGTAAAAACAATTCTTTTTAATTTGATGTATAGAGAAATCAATAATTTGTTTATAGAAGCGATGACTTCAAGATGTATCTTACTAGGCTTAAACTTGCGTTTTTTTAAGTTTTTGACTACAACTTTTTATAAATGCCGTTAGAAAAAACGAATCTAACTTTAGTCTTAAATCTTATTTTTAAATGAAATTTATAAAAGTTTTAAAATCTAAGTTGGTAGAGACGTAAAAACAGATTTTTTTTTTGTAATTTTTTAAATGACGACACCAGTATTAAAAATTCAAAGCCTTTTTTAAAAATTAGCGACCTGCCGTTAAAATCTTTAGTTTAATAAAACATTTTATTGAAACCAGGTTTAAAAATTAATTACAAGATTAGAGGGAAAAAAAGTATAGGCGGACAAAAACAAGACAGAAAAGATGAAAACTCAAAACAATCAAGGTGATAAAGAACTGTATTCATCCACTATTAAACTATGCCATTGTGGTTATTTTGCCTTTCTCAGCTTTTTGAAGTGCTCATGATCAATCTATGTGCATCGTTTTTAAGCTACTCACGAAATAAAATTACCAGTTATTAATTATCAACTATAAAACCTTTTTTTTTTTTTTCCAATTCACAGTTTTATTGAAAAATTTCCCATAATTCTGTAAAAATTGTAATTTGACTAACTAAAAACACTTGGTATCTTACAAATTACCATGCATCTTGTTATATGGTGAAGTTCTCAATATTCTACATTTTCCCTATCCACTCACTACTTGAAAACCAAGCAAATAGTAAGTTGTGCAAGCTTGATGTTGAATGGTTTCAAAAATACATCAAGCAGCTTGGATTCTGCTTTAACACAAAAAAAAACAACCCAGAAGAATCAGAAAGGCACAGAATACTACAAATTTATTTTTCACACTGTTAAATGCGTAACGCTTAGTCGTCAAAGATAAAACCATGATACTTGTCACTACTGCAACTTGAAAGTCAAAAAATAAAAATTGAAAAGAAGTACCTTTTAGCCTAGAAGTCAAGAATAGTTTACTTTATTCATTTTATAATGCTGTTTTGAAAAAAAATCAAACAACCATCTACACAAAACAAAATTTAATTAAAATCTTCGAGACAGCCTTTTCAGTACGTGTTAGTTTTTTTTTTTCTACTGATGGCGCCAAAAGTTTCATTAACGTATTCATTCTTTAGAGAGAAATTTAAAAATATGACACCTGGTAAAATAAGATTAGAAATGGAAGATTGGTCTAATCAGGTGAAATACAGAACATACTGTATATACTGTATAAAAAAAGCTTGGTGAGAAAATAGAAAACTATGTGCTTCAAAGTTTAATACTATCAAATGCCAAAAAGATTTTCTTTAGAAGCTGAATTTTGCAACATACTCAAAGGTTTCTTCTTAGTGAAAACGTGTTTAACTGTCTAGCTGACCACATTTGCTCTGAATATCCTATCCAGTAAATAATTGACCATCTAAATGTTTTTTTACAAAACCGTTTTAGTTTCCAGATTCTTGATTTAAAAGCAAACAATTATCATTTTTCTGTCATCAAGCCTCGTTACGTCTAATTTTAATTTTAGATGTCCCCGATTGAATTTTTTGTCATCGTGTTGAATTTAAATTTATGTACGAAATTACGCAAAACCTCGTAATTTGAGACTTATAAAAGGTTTAAATTTTTTTTCTATGCAAAATTACCTTGGCAAATAACAAAAGGAAAAAAAAGCTGGTTGAATACATCCATCCTTGTTGTTAAATTTAATTATAGGATTAACGAACAAGCTAGCTGCCATTAGATACAATCGACGATTAGCCCTTTGAGTATTTCATAGATTGGAACCTCATTAAGCTGGGTTTCAGTCAGAGATGTAGCTCGGGGAGATGTAAAATCACAAAATTACTGTAGATATTGTCTTGCGGAATCTCTCTGCATATTTAACTGGGTTAGTACTGCAACCGATTATCAAAAAATTGAACAGCAAACTATCAGCCGCTTGTCCATAGGAATTTTTTTTCTTAATGACCCTTCTATGAAATCTTTATGGCTTATTCATTTAAAGGAGTGGTTTGACCGTGACAGCAATTAATAGCAACAATGACAATTAAAAGACTACAAAATAGGCAATTCAAGTTTAGGAGGCAGATCTTTCTCGTGATGTTATTCAGAATTAATTCAAAAAAGCATAAATGGTCAGTATTGTGCAAAAATGGGTTGTCGCCAACTTCTACAAAACTTTAAAACAGACCGTAATTATTTAGCGAAATCTGATACCAAGAAAAAAAATGAACATTGAAAAATTAAGTTGTACTGCGAAAGAGGTTATGAGTAGTCTAAATTTTTTTTTTAAATAAGTCAATCTGTGTTTATTTGAAATACTAACATGCTGAATCCAACATCAAAAAGTATGATATATAGGTACAAAATCAGTTAAATGTCCTTACATCAAAAAGCAACACATGCAAAAACAAATCAACAAAAGATATACAAAGAAGACATTTATTTAAAACAATTGTCACTAAGAGATTATCAAAGTATCGTTCTCAACGCGCACAAGTAGTTTCTGCATTTGATGGCGCCGGATTCCCCATGAATTACTCCTTGTGTCTAGGGAAACAGTGAGTATGATTAAAACTAATTTCAAATTTTATTCTATGCAAGGCTTTTTGCGTGTCTTGATAAATTTGTACATTTTTAGAACAGCAGGTTAAAGGGAATCATCTCACCATAAGCAATCTTCTGAACTACGATCATTAGTTTAAGAAAATTCAAGTTTTTGTAGAATCAGTATCAAACTAATATTAAAATTGTTCTTTCAAATAAAAGCATGTGGTAAATTTATTGGCTCAAAAAAGTTACAAAATCTAGCTGGTGCTATAATGCAATTTGCTAGGCAAGATATCTTGTTATAAGACGTAAATTTAAAAGTTTTAATACTTAGTTACAACAGAAGTTGATAGTCTAATTATTTTAGCCAGAAAAAACAATGATTCTACCACCATCAATTCACTATAATCGATTTTCATCAGAGTAAAATGCTAAGTGAGCGATATTGAAGAGAAAATTTACTAAAATCAATTTTAGATGTTCAAATCTAATTACAAGTTATAACAATACACAAAAACATAGTCCAGGAATTCAAGATACGCAACAAGTAACAAACAGAAAAACAGATTTGTCAAAAGCTCTATGACAGAGAGAATAGTTGTTATCAAATCAATTTAAAAACTCAGCTTTTGATGGCAAATTCTTTCAGTTAATTAAGGTGTGTTAAATGAAAATACTTCAGCAAGTCAAAAAAAAAGTTTGTTCCATAATATTATTACCATAAATAATATACTGGTATTTAAAAACTGAAGTTCTAAATGAAAAAAAATCTGCTATTAAAATAGGCGTTCGATTACTTTAAAAGGCCAATTACAGCGGGCCCCAAAAATCACGGAATAAAATTATTATTTCGAGAAATCCAAAAAAAGAAAAGACAGGAGAACTAAGCCTGTCTTAATCCATCATCACACATAATTTTTTTACTAGCTAATCAGTATTTACGTGGAAAGACCTTAACACTTCTCAGTAAATATAAAAGTATTTTGTGAAACGAATTTAACTATATACACTATAGTAGTTCTAATACTATTGTTGATATTATTGCATTCTAGATTTTTCTAACTCTAAAAAACAAACTAATTGAGCATTTTTACGAAAAGATATTGAAGTTAAAAACCCAATTTGGATTGTTCAAAAATTGTGCCTACAAATTTTAACATTTTGCCAATGGTCTCAGATAAAAAAGCTAAGTTGATGTTTTCTTTAATTTTTTCAAAACATACTTCAAATAATATTTTTGATGCAAAAAATTGACCACAAATCTTTGGACAACATTCCTGTAAGCTATCACAGTCTCACCACTTTCTGCAAGTTCTGTAAGAAAAAAATCAAATGTAATACACCGAAATCAAAAAGCGTGCAGCCACAAATATATATATATGAAACATAGTAAAGCTTTCAAGTATATGAAAAGTTCAAATTTTGCCTGTAGTTAAAAAATGCACATAAAAAACCAATTATCCGATAGTAAATTTTGAAAAAAAAGACTGGTCGAGTCGCTTTTTAACAAGTGTACGCAAGTTACCGTAGAGTTATAATCTACTCAACTCAGCATGCTTTATTCCAAAGCTATTTAGAAAAAAAAAGGATTCTGCATTAGATTGTAAGCTTGTCATTCATAAAGAAAAGACCAAGTTTTTTCTGTTGAATACGCAGATGATAGCTCATCTGCTAGTCAAAAGTGCTGTTCTTGCAAGCAAAAATTGAGTTGAAAGCTCAACTTCATTTTACAATTCTAACATAAAACAAATTCTACTGTTTGGTAACTATTTTCATTTATAATGGAAGTGGTTTTTAATCAGTAGACAAACAAGATTTCAAATATATGCTTCCAGTACATTATTATGATTAAATTCAGATGAAAACTTATTGTTAACAAAATAAATGGACTTCTAGTTTCTAAAGCGCTATTCTAGACTCTATCTTTTTTTTTCACAATGCACTTGGCCTATTTGTAATTGAAGCAAAAGATCATGAGCAATTGAGGCCCATGTCTGAGGGGGGTAGAAAGAAAATACAGAGAAATTAACGCTCAATTGCCAAATGCTTTTTCAACCCCGCGGCCGCAAATTCTACGCATGAGTGTAATCAACTTGATTGAACCAGTAAAAAAGGACTCACAAAAGATTTATCGTTATCACCTAATAATTTGAGGTAGGAAAACAAAAGCTTGTATTGAAAGGATTAAATGTCAAAAACTGATAGGGAATTTTAACTCAGTGATCTAATTTATTAAGGTTTGAGTCAAAGTTGGAAAAAAAAAATCAGTTAAGTACAACTTGTAGCGAGCGCTTTTAAGCACAAGTTTCAAACTTGGATTGGGACATTACGTGTTTACAGTGTCATTATAATTGGTGAAAATTTTAGTGAATAACTAAAGTCGACCGTTTGAAATGGTATCTCTTGCCATTAAGGCACAATAATTCTGCATCTGAGCCTATTTCTAATTAAAAATTTTTTGGGCTCATATAACCCCATCCAAGATAGTCAGTTTTTTCAACAAAAACAACAAACGTTGATTATGATTTTTTCCTATGAATTTAGTTAATTTTTTTTACTGAAAAGCTGATAATTCGCTATTAAAAGAAATTTAAACTATAGGACACAAGAATTGATGTCAAAAATTTGCAGTTATTCTGCTGCTACAGTACCATTTGAAAAACGAGAGAAAATAGACTGTAATTTACTAAAGCTGGAAGCTTAAACTTTTTCCTAAATTGTTTTAGGAAAAAAGTTCAAATTCGCCAGCCTTTTTGAGTTTGTGTGGCGTATTTTAAAAAAAACCCTTAAATGGCTTCTAAGATTGACTTGAGTTTTTTTTTTTTTGAACTCCTGAAAAAACCCAAATGTAACTTTCTAAATTACTTAACTAATAAAATGCGGGTGCGAGACACACAATTTTGAAACGGCATGCTCTGATAGTAATGCCTGTGACAGCTTTCTAAAATTAAGACTTGAAAAGTCTAGATTTCAAGTAACAAGTTAAGTAATTATTTTTTTGCTGCTGTGCTAAATTTTATCTCTGTAATTTTGGCTGCCGATATTAAATGAAACGGCATTATTCTGGGAACTGAAGTCTTGTCTCTGGTTTTTTATCTTTTTTTTTTTTAAATTTTAATGTAAATTATTTTGTCAACATAATGGTTAGTTTCCATAATCAAAGATGATATCCATCAGCCATAAATTGTTGGTTTGAGTTTATGGCAGTTGAAATGTTTTATCAACCATCTTAACTAATATACGTGCAGTCATTTAAATTTAGGTCTTTTTCAAACTACGTCATTAAAATTTTGTTTAACCACTAGCGTCGTATATCTAGAATAAACACTTTTTCACTTCTCAGGGATCACCGTATCAGAGCTACAGTGTTTAATCTAATGTAGGGGGTGATAATCTATTTTCAATGTTGAATGGTTTTTGGTTTTATAGTGAAAAACATTTCCAGTCAGCTGTGCAAAACTTTCAATTTAATTAGAGCGTCATAACGAGTGTGAACAATCAACTCCAAAAATTGTTAGATTTATGGTGTACTTTTTTTGAAAGGTGCTCATGTTTAAACATTTGTATTAAAAATAACTAGCTAACTTTGACACTCCGACCATTTTTGACAAAACTATCAATACCTCAAGTTAGCTCATGATTTCTTCACTTTTAATTACTTACAAAAACCTCTGGTACTCGCTTGGGTTACAAATGAGGGGTTAACGACAGTCTTCTCCACCTTAAAATTTTTAGAAGAAGTCATATCTACTCATTGCACTCACATTACTATATTCTTTTAATAACATAAAACCACAATAACAAAGATAGTAAAGAAAGGATTGTTTTAATAGCAATTTTCTCAATAAAAGTCTTTAGAAGAATTTGCGGTAACAAATCTAGGAGTTTGACTTCCGCTCCGAGACTTTCTTGGTATCATGTAAAACCTTTGGATTAAGCTTCTAAAAATTTCTTCTCAAGAGAGCACGCTTTGCAGGACGCAATTATTTTGAAGACGTGTTTAACTGGTTCCTGCTGGTCACTATTACAGTGTTAATTTTTCTTAGTATTAGACCTTATTTGGAAAATCCTTTCCAGAAGCGCCAAGGACTGCTCACAGCTGAAACGATTTGATTGAGGTGTGGAGAGGTACTGTTTTTCATAAAAGTTTTAGTGGATTAGAATACTAGCTGCCGAACTCCTCTATTTGATTAGTAGTGTTGCTAAAGCTCACCCAATTTGTCATTTTCTTTTTACCACTCAGCTTTTGAAGTACCATGCAAAGTGCCTTTCAGCTTGTGCAGTGCTTCTTATCGCGATCGTACTTTGGGGGTTTCTATAGTGGTTACTCACTTAAGTATTAGCCGTCGTCCATTCGATCAATTTGCTTGAACTGTAGCAAACAGTTCATCAAGTTACCCTCGGCTGGCTAACTGCGATTGGCAAGTTTCTGTGTATAAAGGGTCCCCTGGACACACAGCTCGGATAGCTCTGACGATAAGTCGGTCGTAGTGTTGTTATTTTTTTACTCACAATAATTAGACTTTAGCATTTCATGGTATTGCCTCGATGAGCGTAGACTAGAGTAAAACTAAAAACCTAACACAACGACATTTTTTTCCATTTTCTAAAATCCGTTCTTTTATTAACCTGTACAAGAATATATACCAATATATGTATACTAAATGTAGAGCAACTTCATCGTCTGGTTTAAACCACCTCTGTACACCCCATCAAAGCTTCCTATGACGCCCATAACTTTCTCGGCGTTAAACTGGCTATTTTAAAATACACAGAGAATTTGAGCTTTTCAAAGACTGTAAATTTCAATTACCTTAGGTTTGTATGAGCCTGTAGAATTCTTGAGCCATAGATTGATAGAGCCAATTTTTAAACAAGTTTTACAAGTTTTACAAGTTTTTACAAGTTTTTGTTTATTTGATCGCCAAAGTTTGCGTTTAAGGGTTTGCAATTATCTTAACTCCTCACTTTAGTTAACCTTTATGTGGTTTTACATGGTCCATTCGAGACAAAATTGTAACACAGTGCTTTGTTTCTTAATGTTCCTGTCAATGTTTTTACTCCAGACAAAAAAAGTGATACCGCTATTGAAAAACTACAACTTGAAGACCTGCATATCTGATCATACTGTATTTACAGAGAGTTTTTTTTATCTTTAACAACCGTTTTTATAGTGACAAAATACCTCTTCCAACTTGCGAATTTAGAATTTTTTTTATTTTTAGTTGGGTTTTTGCAGCTTGTGTGGCAGGAATTGTAGTTTTATTTTGTAAGCTCAGGGCAGGTGATATTCAGGACATGTTTTCCTAAAAAATTAGATACCTAAAAAGTGGAGTTAACTAGAAAGAAAAGCTTTTTTTTTTTTTTTTTGGAAAACAGGAATGCTCTGAAAGCGGGTCAAAATGTATGTTTACGCAGGTTCAAAAGCCTCAAAAACAACCAACATTCTTAGAAGAAACGTTAGAATTAAGACTCCAACGTTTAAAGATTTAAAATACTAGGTTGAAAGTGTCAAGATCATGCCTCACAGACTTTTAACTTCATTTAGTCTCTGCGTGCCCTCTGTGAACCAGGGTGTGAGCATCTAAGAAAAATCTCTCTGAAGCTTGACATTAGTGTTTTCCTTAACACAATGAAAGGCAAAGCGGTTGCCAAGCTTCTCAATTGGTTACCGTACCTTTTGCAATTATGGACCGCTAAACAACATAGCCTGTCAAGGTTATACCGCCTTCCTACTGAAACTAGCACATTGTTAAATTCGACTGGTCGGGTTTTTCTTGACACATGAACCAGTTATGTGGAGAATCCGGCGTCAATAAGGCGAAACGAAATTTTTTTTTTAAATGTCGCAAACCCCCGCCAAGTGGGTTTACTATTGCTTTTATTTTTTAACATTTCTAGTTAAAGGGACAATAAACAGGTGATTATAATGTTGTTAATAACAGTAATTGTACGTATTAACAGTAGATTCTAAAAATTTTCAAAATCTAACTTTGATCTTTTTGCTTAGTGCCAAAAATACAGCCGTGATATCCTCTTCCCCCCTAGTTCCCGGCTTCTTGAAAGCTTTACAGTCATAAGTATTTAACTTGCCTTTTGTTAGCTTCCTCATATAGGTACGCCGAAAACATTCAAGATTTCTGCTGAAATGCAGTGAAAAATTGTAAAAAAATAAAAATTCGATGGTATTTCACCACAAATAAATTTTTTTTTTGTCTGACATTGCTTGTACTTTATGTGTACTTGCTCTTGCTTTCACGATTAAGCCTAGAAAAGAAATTTTGACAACAATTACAGAGCCGGCGCTAGGTCCGCTGTACTGGCAAAACACATGACTAGACTGATTAGGTTGATTTTTTTGAAAAAGTTTGCAGAATTGGTTAAAATGAAGGAAAAAAAAAGACCGTGCTTCTCGCTTGCTGTTTTAGTAACCTAGCGGTAATAACAAAACTCTGGATTTTAGTTTCGGTATTGGTAACAGACAGCGATAGCGGGCTCTATCATGATTTTGGATTCTGCAACTTGACACTATCAATGGGTTATTTCCCGCTGTATGAAAATTGGACATCAGCCTCACTGAATACAAAAATATTAAAAAATTGTTTCAGAAGTATTATATTTTGGTAGATGTACTGAATTAAATAGAAAGTATTGAAGTTTTTTTGACCAAGAAGTGATATAACTGCAAACTATTTTACTAGCCATTTTCATTTGTTCATTAAGGATTGCATCTAAATTAAAACTCACTGTATATAGAGCTGTTTTCAAAAACTTGTCACGTAAGCACACCAAAAATGAAGTTGTAAAGCTCAGACCTCAAGATAGAAGTGCAAAAATCATTAATTTTAGTTTATTTGATGAGAAACCTAGAGTTAGAGAGACTCAAGTGAAAAAAAGGGATAGGAACGTGATTTACAGAAATTAGAGAATCTTCTGCTTTATTAATAGTTCTATAAAAACAAGTTTTTATGTCTACGTTCCTACTTCTTCAGCTATCAGTTCTTGTTCTGTGAAAAGACTCTGATTAGCACTGCCATGTTTTTTTTGCACGATCACATTTTAAGACTCTTTTACTCGCTGTGTGTGGAGATGATATTGAATAGTCTCAGATAATGAAGATGTCGTTCTTCAACGAAACTGACAACTTGTGACTCTCAACTTCATCTAACGCAGTCATGCTTTAAATCACACCTCGCAGTAAAGTTAATGGCAGTCGCGTAGATGTCTTATACTCGATAGACTGCGAAGACTATGTAAAAAAAAGAATTTCCAGAGTAAAGTCTCGAGGAAAGCAGCAATTAGAGTGTTGATAACTTGGCTAGTCGTGGCGATAGCTCTTCGAATAAAGGGAAAAGAAACGTACACTTCCCTTCATTGTTGCCTATCCTAACCCCAGTTTCTCTAACGCGGGTTTTGTCAACCTCACTTTCAATTATATTTTCACAATTCTAACAGCTTCGGTTAGCTGTCTCTCTTAAAAAAAAAAAAGGTTCTTCTTTTGTATTTCAGTAGGAGGTACTATTTATACTTCTGGTGTAGTGGGTCCTTCTAAAAGTGTAACCTTTCTTTTTTTGGACTCTCTTCTCTTGCCACCCGTCAAAGCGACCTGAGACTTCCAGATGATTGCCATCAAACCTGAATGGGTAAGGGTTATTGTGACAACAAGCTGTCTAAAACTCCAAATAAAGACTTCTGGCCTAACTAATAGGCAGAACAATTTTAAAATTAAATTTTTTCATTTCCAATTCCATTGCAAGTAGATTTTATCGAAAATTTTTTAGGTGATCTTGAAAAAAAAATTAAAACTTAGAACGTTTAAACAGACCTGCTCGTGCTTTTTTTTTAGTGTTTAAAAACTTTTTCTAAAGTTTGTTCCTTTTAATAAATTCCTGGTCTTTGCCAGTTGGCTTTAATATCAGTGTATAACTACCCACTATACATGTTAAATTAGATGTGATGTGCTTTGAGGTTGCTTGTCAAATGTTTAATGATAAAAGAAGTTTTATTCCGGCGGTTTGATAATTACAACCTAAGTGGAGTTAACAAAAGCGAGGTGTTTTTGCATTGCGTTGACAAAGCTGCAATAAGGTTTTCACTGGCTTGAGTGAGACAAACGATGATCTTTTCTAACTTCTATCTATCGCAGATAGACAAGCAGATATCAGACCGGATGAGCATCAAAAAAAATTTTACGTGGCCGTGTATTTGATTTTAAAAATCGCACCTGAGGGTCCATTTTACAGAAATCGGTTTTTTATTCCGGTTGGACTAATTTCTCAGTAAGCCGTATTGGCTTGCATACAGGTGAAATTAAATTTAGCAAACATTTTAACTTAATTTTGAGACTTTACCGCCTAATAATGGCAACGACGGTAAAAAAAAAACCCCAACATCGCAAAATCTTTTGAAAAATTTTATTAGCTCAATGTACCTAGAAAACCAACCAGATAAAATATCAAAACAATAGATAATGAAATCGTGATAGTTTTGATTAGTATCTACATGTGGCACACCAAATACCAAGTTAAAGACAGAACGGTTAAACTGACTAAACAAAAAAAAAAAAACGGTGACAGCATTCTTAAATTTTTAAAATGAACATGAAACCTATTGATTTATGATCCGACAAAAAAAGGAGATTTGGACTAACGGTTGCGTCAGGAGTCTCAATTTTTTTTGGTCTTCTAAGAGTTTTTTTCAAAAATTGAAGTTCAGTTATTGATCCCTTCTTTGGCATTTCATTTTTCTTTCTATTGTCCCACGGAATAGTTTGTCCACAATAAGATTGGCTGCATTATGTACATCATGTGTCAGTTTTTATTTGGAAACTGACATCAAGACTTCACTGGAGGAACACTTGAGAGAAGGGGGTAATATGTGGTTTTGTCGCAATGAGGGAGCCGGAAGAAGGAACAGCTCCTACTAGCTGCCATAGTCATTCTCAAGACAGCTACCAGGCTGCCAAATTTGCTTCAGAAAGGCTTCGAAGATTTTTTTTTTCTAAAGCCAGTGAATTAGTGCAGCAGTTAGAGGTTGACAGCATCTAAGTAGATCACACTCAACCAGGAGACAAGCAAATCAAGTGAGAACTGTCAGAACATAGACTAAAATCTAAAGAAATAGGCTCGGTCTGGGTAGTAGACTCTATGTACATCTAGTCAATTAAGAAGAAACCTCCACCAGTATAAAACATGAAAAAAATCAATTAATCTATTAAAAGCTTGACACGAAGCCGTATGAGAGAAAATTTTGAGCAAAACAGACTTCGCTCTAAAACGAGGCAAAGATGATGGGGATAGGCAACGATTTTAACCAAAGCTGGCCAGCGTGTGGCACTTAGTAAGCGAAAAAAACTAGATTCCATTCTACTTAACGGCCCAAAACCGTTTTTTTTTAACTTTTCATTTATTAGAGTTTGGACTAATCACAAACAGCCGGTCAAAAAATTCCATTACACTAGAATCAAACATTAAAAAAAGTGAAAAAAAAGCTACTTGTTTCAACTTTCTGAACCACCTGTTTTTACAAAAAAAAAAAAAACTTTAGTGTAGGTTGCACCTATGGTGCTCTCACAAGTGGCAGCCTTGTTAGAGCTTCAAATAAGTTATTAACCAAAACTATTATTCTTGCGCGTTTAAATTTTTTTTTTTTGAAATAGACACGCAGTTTTTTCGTATAAATTACCATTCCTAATGGGTTTTGAGACACAAGAATCGGTTAAAAAAAAAGGTTAAAAAGACCCCTAGAAAAGAAAAATGAACCTCTTTTAGATGTTAAAATGTCAGCCTTGACATGAATTAAGCACCAAACAGTTTACATACACAGGTTAAGAAGGTAAGTTTCGAAACCCAGGAAATAGATCTGCTTAAACCACATATGTATGTTTAATTGGGAACCCTGTCATGGTTCAGAGAGTGCAGAAAGGTAAGATTAACCTGTAAGTTGTGATAAAAAATTTGTCGCTAAAAAAACAACAGTATAAAGGCACCGTGTGATTCTTGTTTTTACCAGGCTTTACTGTAGCAATTATCAGAGAGATCGGATTTTAACGGAAATCCCTAGTAAATCTGTTAATAAATTCACAAAATCAATTCTGGTGTCCTATGATAATTATAAACAGAGAAGACACCATGATTACCTTGGTCCAGGTTTACATGTAACGCGTTTGGTACCTGTAGATGTGAAAAATCGGGAAAACTGGAATTCTCCCATCAGCCGCAACACCCCCTCATTGGCAAGAGAAAGAGAGAGGGGGGGAGGTTAGGAGGCCCTGTAAGCTGATGTTGAGCGAATCAGACAAATCTGAAACGCAACTGATGCGGTGGTTCAGTAACCTCAAGCACTAGGGCAGTAAACAAGGCCCCTGGCTTTACCAAACTATCAAGATAGTAGCATGCCAATTAATCTTGATAGACAGCAGGATGGGAGTCCAAGGGTCAGAGTATACCGGCACAATCAGTCACGATCAGACCTAGAAATGTTATCAATTTACCAGTACTCAGTTCAGTAGACAACCCAAGTTTTTCAAATTGAAATGACTGTTGGAAAAAAATTATTGGCGGATTTTACAGTTTTGGTTGCTATGCATTTGAACTGTTTAGTCAATGTATTCATATAATTTAGCAATTTTGCCAAATTTGCAAAGATTTTGCGGTAGCTTGAACAAAGTTTTTTTTTTTCTAGTGTGGAAATCTCAAAATTAGTAATTGCTTATTTCAAAAATGCCGTTAAAGTCTTTTTCAAAGTTGTGAATAGATAATTTTTTCTAAAATCTTCATTTTATAATTTAATTAAATATCAAAAAAAAAAGGTTGTTACAAAAAAACCTCTATAATTTTGCACAATTTGATAAGGTTGAGAGAGAGTAAAGTTGCAATCGCTTTTTTTTTAAATCTGTATTTGAAGGCATCAAAATTTTTTTCACACCTGCCAAGTACTAATAATCCGCCGAAGCTGCAGCAAAAAGGTAAAAGATGTTTTTACCGCTGTGTCATCCTTTACGAAATAATATTACTTATTTTGGAATTAACGTTTCAATCGTTCTAAGTGCAGCATCATCTAGAGGACGGTTCTATAAAATTTTAAAAAAAAGAAAAGAAAGAAAAAATTGAACCTTAAAATTGTCTCACATTTGATGCTTGGCATGCATTAATATTAACTTTGACATGCACAAAGATTTGCAAAGAAAAAAACCTATCAGAGTTAAAATAGAAAAAAAACCAAAAAAAAATACCTGAAATTGAAAACACCAGGCTTATGTTATAACTACTGTTTTTTTTTTTTTTTTTTTTTTAAAAGCAGCTGACTGTTTAAGAAAAATAAAAAAAAAAAAATATAT
>JAKVQX010000810.1:0-10616 GCA_030463015.1 Geotrichum citri-aurantii
AAAAAAAAAAAAAAAAAAAAAAAAGGCCATGATTAGCGTCTTTGAAACAAAACTACACACTGCTTATAATTGGCCATCCTCCAAAAAATTGAAAAAAAAAAACAAAAATAGTTCACGGTAACTTGAAATAATGTGTTTTTTTTGGGGGACAAGTCATGTGCTTTGGTTGAGTCTATCTAATTATAGCTTTTCCAAACCTATCACGCAACACCCGATATAAGTTTACTGTGCAGTTGTTTATTTTTGGTAATTTTTTTTTTTTTTTTCTTTCACGAGTTGTATATTGACTTATCAAAGATTAGGGCTGGTGTTTCCATTTCCATGGCAAAAATTTTTGTTTTTATAGTCTTCACCTCAGAAAATTATAGAAACGAAAAGAGATCAGTTTAGAAAACGGGGGAGGGGGGGGGGGAGGAGGGGGTTTTTCAATTGAAAAACCTCTGAAATAAAAGCATCTTTTCTGTTTCCAAAATTCTTTTTTCTCTCTTTTTTTTTTTTTTTTTTGACGTGGGTTGGTATCATTGTAATGTTGAAGTGCGCTATGTGTTGACATGAGCAAAATACATTGGTGCATACAAATGAAGCAAAACCGTGTGTGTGCATCAAAAGTTATCAATACATAGTGTAACTGTGTGTGCAAGTTCGCGAATAACCCGCCATGTTTCACAAAAATATTTTGCACACTCTGAAAGTTTTTTTTTTTTTTTTGGTTTTTTAAAAAAACTTGGTAATCATTCTTGGGTCTCAAGTTTTATGGCTAATTGAAAACTTACTCGATACAGCTTGCTTTTTTTATTGAAAACCGCTCAGTTAAAGTCGGTTTTATACAGCGGGCGCGCGCGTAAGCGTGCAGAAAGTAGAACATTTACACAGCGAACTTTTTTTTTTCTCTATTTACCAAATGTTTTTAATAAGTTTGGTGCAATGGTCTCAGCAACTCTTGGCACTAATCACTATAATTTACAACTAGATATAGGTTCTAATTGAGCACGATTAACTGATTGAATGTTGTAATGCGATTTGAGTATAAGAGCTAATGAATCTTGCAGTGTTGAAAAAAAAATTTAAATAAACTACAACAACCCCTTATTTAAGTGCACTTTTTAGGAATAAGCTTACAATAGAATAACATCTTCATTTTTTTCTCTCAAAAAAGTTTTTTTTTTAAAACTGTTAATTTTTTTTTTTGACAACAAGTTATTATCTTTGTGTCAACTAAAAAGCGACACAAAATTTTTTGTTGAAAATGGCAGTACAAGTAATGAGTAAAACAAACAGAAAGAGATATATGGCGTTGCTTAAAAAAGTTGTTATCTTTTGTAGACGCGGAGTTAGCAAACTAAAAGAGTTGAAGCAAGCTGAAATAAACCAAAAAACCTATATTTGAAAGAATTTTTTTTTTGGTTAAAGAAAGCTCTTTCTATCTAACAGTTTAATTATAACTATACTTGGTTTTGCAACCTATTGCACACACTCTCTAACATGCTTTTAAATCTTTTTTTAAAAATTTTGACGGGTCTCATTTAGACTCAATTAAGCATAAAACTTGCCTAGGGATTTTGCGCTATCAGTTTTTTTCAAAAAAATTTCCCCTAATAATTTTCACTTGTACAAAGCTACCAATATCTATTTTGAAAAGTCGAAAAACAATGGCAAATTTTCTTACTAGGCAAATAAAGCTAATAGTCCAAAATAAATAATGGGGTTTTGAAAAAATTTGCTAGCCAGTGCTTTTTTTTTTTCTTCCCAGCTTTTAAACTGTCGTTTACAAAAATTAATCCTGCTACAATCTTCAGCATTACATTTGATGTAAGAAGTAGTATATATCTGCTTTGCAAACAGAACTCTAGTTCCTCTAGTTATAGTTTTATAATAGGTATTTGAATTTTTTCTCTTGATTGTTAAATTTTTTTTTCAAATTTTTCTCTTGATTGTTAATTTTTCATTTTTTTTTGATATCTCAATGAGAGTTTACTGTTTGCTGATCTTCAGTATTGGTGTTTCAAGTATTGAGTTTCGCCAAGTTCCCTTATCTCATAACTACCAAAAAGCAATTCAACTCCTAGAAGTCTTAATTTGCAATGCATGTAGCCATAGAAAAAAAACTGAATTTCTTTCATTTAATTTTATTTGCTTTCTTTTAAATTTTTTTAAAGAAAAACCAAAGAAAAACATGGTTTCAATCTCTATCTATTATTTTCAGCCGTACGGGTACGGTAACCCAGTTGCAATAAAAAAGAACCCGACGTTTTGGAGAGCCTAAAAAACAGTGTATCAGGGTTAGGTTTCACACTTCTCCCAAATTTCGCCCATAGAAAAAAAAATTTTATCATCATGGTGGTCGAACCTCTTTTTTTTTTTCCAATAATTTGCATAAGTAAACTGAGCACAACTAACGACTAACGCCAAAACCAAAAAATACACAATGGCCGACGAAACCAAACCTGAAGAACAAATTGTCGACACCGAAATGGTGGAGCAGGAACAAGTTGAGGAAGTTCTTGAGGCTGATAAGATTATTGTGGTATGTTCAGTTTGAAAAAAAAAAAAAAAAAGATTGTTGCAACAAAATACTAACGTTCTTTTAAGTTACCTGGTGCATCCGAAGATGGTACTGCTGCTTCATTCCAAATTAAAAACGAAGACCACACTTTGGGAAACCCTTTAAGATACATCATCATGAAGAAGTGAGTATACTAATAAGTTTTTTTTTGTTTTTTTTTGTTTTTTTTTGGTCATTTTCGTTGTTGCTTGTTAGATCAGACTGCTAACTGTTTCAGCCCCGACGTTGAGTTCTGTGGTTACTCCATCCCCCATCCATCAGAAGCCAAAATGAACATTAGAATTCAGACCTACGGCGAAACTACTGCATTCCAGGCTCTTCAAAAGGGTCTCCGCGATCTCGTTGATCTGTGCAACCACACTGAGGCTCTGTTCAGACAAAAAGTTAATGAGGGCAACTACTCGCAAGAAGAGCCCTAAATTCCCACCTATCTCGCACTCATCCATCTTCATGAACAACATTTATCACGTCCTCACATCTGTTTGCAATAGAAATTACATTCCGGATTACCTTGTAAAGAAAAAAAAAATTATTTGACTGTATTGTAACGCGCGCTCATTGAAAAAAAAAATCTATTTGTGAAGAGAGTCGATAATTGGGTTAGGGTGGTGTTTTCATGGGTCGTGTCTTTTTATTTATTTATTCAACCTGGTTCTTTCTTCTTTCTGTTTTTCATATTTAGATCTACAAGTAATCAAATTTCTATAATTCCAGACCATATCTAGTGTATCTTTTGTCAATATGGACTTTTTAGCCAAGACTATTGGAGGTACTATTTCTTCTATCAAGGGATTCAGTTTTCCGTACACACTTGGAGAGCGGATCAATGACCCTACTGGATCGACTTTTCCAAGCATCTGGTCCATTCACGACTCAACTGCGAAGGTGTGTATTCACGCAATGCATTATAGAAAAAATTCAGCTGCTAACGTAAATACAGAGTGATGGATCCGCTTGCACAACCTTTGTGTTTGATGCCAAAACGTATGGTTCTACTGCAGCATTACCTCTGGCCAAAAACATGTCGACCAAGATGAAGAGTTTACGGTTTCCAGGTATCATCAAATTCCTCGAGACTCAAGAAGTAAGATAAGTGGATGAAATTCAACAAAGCGGTTACTAACTCCATGCAGTCAGAAGGCAGCATTATGATTGTCACTGAGCGAGTCAAACCTCTCTACCAGGTTATTGAAGACTTGACTCCTGAGAATATCATCTGGGGATTTCATTCCTTGGCGGTAAGTGAATTTTGGTTTGTTTTTAAATCTTTCAAGTTCTAACGGTGCAGACAACTCTATCTCACATAAACATTGACGCCAAATCGATTCATGGCAATATCAACTTGTCTACTGTTTTTGTCAACGAGTCTGGTGAATGGGTTTTAGGAGGCTTCGAAGTGCTTACAGCCTACCAAAGTTCCACACCATTTATTTCTAGCTACGGCAGTCTTTTACCAGTATCTGGCCGCTACACACCTCCCGAAGTTGCTCGTGCTGGCTGGTCGTCTGTCGATAATCTTCCTATTCACGCCGTTGACTCATGGCAACTGGGTGTACTGATTTATGAAGCTTTCAATGGTGTTTTGGCTAACCCTGCAAGCGAGATGGGTCAACGCAAAAATATTCCCACATCACTGTGGGCTGGTCAGCGCGGTCTGTGCAACGCTAACCCAAAACAGAGAATTTCTGTTGAAAGATTTTCAAAAAGTGCATCTCTAAAAACTGAATTAGTTGACATTTCATCCAAGCTTCACAGTCTTTCGATTGTCGAGGAAGGCGAATTTCAAGTGTTCCTTGATTCGCTCAAGTCTGTGGAAGACAAGTTCCCCCGATCTTATCTTCACATTCAAGTTTTGCCAAAGCTAATTACGTGTCTGGAATACGGTAAAGGTGGAACAAGGACACTGACAACTATCATTCAAATTTCTAAAGATATGCCGGCCAACAGTTACAAGAGCATAGTGCTACCTGTAATGTTAAAAATGTTTACTTCTAGCGACAAGGCAGTTAGAATGGAACTACTACAGGGCCTTCCGGAGTACATTGAGTACCTTGACAAGCGGGTAGTTACCGATAAAATTTATCCGACATTGTCGACTGGCTTTACCGATGCTGAGCCCGCCATTAGAGAGCAGACAGTTAAGGCTGTTTTATCAATTGCACCTAAACTATACGATCGCCAACTAAATAGCGATCTTCTCCGCCAGTTGGCTATCACACAAAATGATTCACAACAAGAAATTAGAGCTAACACCACTATTCTTCTTGGAAAGCTAGCTCCTTTATTTAGTCAAAATACCCGTTTGGCTGTGCTTGTGACAGCTTTTGGCCGGGCACTAAAGGACCCATTTGTGCCATCGCGGCTAGCGGCACTCATGTCACTGGCGTCAACGGCAGAGTACTTTGGCGCTCAGGAAACTTGTGGTAAGATTATAGGCACCGTTGCTCCCGCACTTATTGACAAGGACAAGGCTGTTAGACACGAGGCAACCAAGACTATGGCTGTATTTATGAAAAAGGTCAACGAGCATATTGCGTCACTGGAAAAAGAAGACGAGGAAGACGGACAGAGTGGCAACAATGGCCAGTCTGGCTGGGGTGGATGGACTGCTACCATTGCTTCTGGCTTGAGCTCGAAGCTATCTGCTAGTGCCAAGACTGGATCGGAGCCTCCATCGAATGAGGTGTCACGAACTGCCACACCCAGTATTTTTGACACCAAATCGGCAGCTTCTGTAAAATCAAGTGTATCGAAAGGCAATAACGATGACAACTCGTGGTCAGTAGACGTTGACTCCTGGGATGAGGGTGGCGAGATTAATTTTAATGACGAAGAGCCTACTCCGGCCAAGGCTGCCCCCGCTGGTAAGCCTTTAAAGGTAACTCCTTTGGCGACGAAACGGCCTAGTGCTTTCGGAACAACATCGTTTGGTGGAAACAACAATACCAACAGCAGCAGCAACACAAGAGCTGCTGCTGCTGCTCCTCGCAAGGTTGTGAGCCGGCCAACAGCGGCACGTAAAGTACCCGAGAAGAAGAAGGCGGAAGAAGATGATGGATGGGGTGACGAATGGGGTGAGATCTAGGTGTAGAATCCAAGTCTCTTGCAGTTTTTTTTTGTTTCTTTTTTTTTTCCCTCTTTTTTTTTATTTGACATAACTGGGTAAATTTTGGGATTTGAGTTCTACAGTTGAAATTTAGTTTAGATAAACTAACTGCTTAATAGAAACTTTTTTTGGTAAATTAGTTGTGATAGATTAACAAATAATTTATCTTTGCTAACAAAAAAAAAACACCTTTACTGCACTCAGTCAGGCAGACAAAGTGAAGGAAGCAGGGTGTTTCACAAAAAAAAAACTGCTTCCTTACGTGAGTTAGCACATTTTAATAATGATGTATAGTACTATAAAACATTGTCAGACTAATAAATTAACAAAATTGACATCAACCCTTGAATTCTTTTTTATTGACTGTGTACTTAGCAAGTTGATGAACAACTATAGACCATGAAAGCCCAGCAATGAGCCGTATTGTGTAACGACTGCTTTTTTTTTTTTTTTTTTTTTTTTTTTTTTTTTTTTTTTTGGTTTTCTGGAAAACGCTCAGTAAGGCACTTGTAATATTTATCAAAAAAAATAAATTACAGAATCAGTGTTCGTTAAAAATTCAATTCTGAATTTTTCAATATCCTTAATGACAAAGCTATACTCAAATTTTTTCTAATTGAAACAAATGTCTTTCAGATCAACACAATTAATATATACTATGTGAATATTTTAAACATTTAATTTTCTGTTCTCAATAACATCTTTTGGTTTTCTAGGATAGAGAGTTGTTGACTTTGGATAAAAATTTGTACAGTGATATTTTTATTTACTGTACTGCAGTTTCTTTGATATGACTTCTGTGATCCGCAACACCAAAATAATCTGTATGTAACAAAAATTTTGAGCACTTATTAAATTTCCCTCCCCCCACAAACAGCTTTTTCTTTTTAATTCTCAATTACTAGTTTTAAAATGCATGTATTCATATATTTACAAAAAATTAAAAAAAAAACATGTGAATAAATCTTTTGAATGCGTGAGTTCTTTAATAATACCAGAAAAAAATTGCGTGAAAATTACGTGAAAGGGTCAAGGGAAAAAAATGAAAAACTACAAGGGACAGAACATTTTGAAATATATTAAGTGAGACAAGCATACTAAAAAACTAATAAGCAATCAGTAGTTCTGGCTAAGCGTTTAGTGCCAATTTCTACAAACGTGGCTACTCGTAGCCGTGGGGACACTATAAGAACAACAAAAGTTTTTTTTTTTTTCAAGTTTCATTGATTTTTCTAGAGCTGTAACTGTTTGTTTGTTACATGTTAATGTAAATTTTTTATTTCTGAGTCTCAAAATGAACGGGTCTCTCAATTTACTAGTCATTCAAAGGGACAACGGAGAGTGCTTCTGATGACAAATAATTATTTACTTGGAGAAAAAAAGTAAATCCCAGGTTTCCCTTGGCGCGTGAAATAATTCATGAAAAAATCCGGCGCCATTTTAAATGCAGAAACTACTTGCACGCGTTAAGAACGCTACATGGAGAGTCTCTTAAAGACAATTGATTTTGAATCAAAGTCTTCTTTGTAATAATTTTTGTTTAAATATTTTTTTTTTGTATATGTAACTTTTTTGATGTACGGACTATCAAAACTACTTCTTTCCATTTAAAATTCGAAAACAAAATAAGTATTGCTTTTATTACGCTACTGATTATCAACAACTAACAGACAAGACTGACTGAGTTTTTGCACTCGATACGGTGTTGCTTGGCACATACGTGTTGGATCACGTAACTACCGTTTTTTCCATCATACATATAACCAATGCTTTGATCAACATGACCCAGTAACAAAAGCGTGTCAGTTAGTGACACACAAAACAGTAGTAGTGAATTGGCAACTTTTTTTTTCCCCCAATTCTTCTCAATATTCTTTTGTAGCAAAAATTTATGCTGGCAATTTCTCACTGACAAAATATCTACAAGGTGTCTTGCATCTGGTATAATTAGTTTTATTTTAATTTTGCAATATCTAATAAAAAAAAGTGTTTTAGATCGTTACTTTTCCAGCAGTAGTAGCAGTTTGTGAAACACAGAAGCGTGATCTGTTGACAAAATAACCTTCAAATCAGCTTGGTAACATGGCAAAAATTTTTAAAAGAAAATTTTATGATACACTTTTGCACGCTGAAAAAAAAATTTGATTTGAGAAGCTCTTAGGGCTAAATAATTTGAATCAAAAATCTTTTTCACACACAACTTGGAAATGTGTTCTTTTATCCAATGTTTTTTTTTTTTAGATTTAAGAAAAAGAAACAGATTTCATTACCGCTAATCAAACTTTTCGTTTGATTTTTCATTACTTTATGTTATTATTGATTGGCCAATTGCTATTTTCAGATTATTTTTTTTTTTCAGTTTCGGGAAACATCATCCTGCAGAACCGTAACCGCCAGAACCAGGTATATGGGTAATGATCATTTAAATTCTTTCTTTAAGGGGGCCAATCAGTAATGGTTTTGTTGAAACACAAAACTAAAGGGAAAAAAAATTCTACCCCTTTTCTTCTAGCTGTGTCTTACTGAGTTCCATAAAAACTTATTAGTGATCTATCCCATTTTCAAAAAAATTTGCTTGGTGAATGAGTTGTCACACTACTGCTACGATCGTGAATATTTTTTTCTTTTAACAGTTAAAAAATCTAGTTTATGATGAAGCCACAATAGCATGTTGGTTTTGTTTTTTCCTAAATTAACAGACCTAATTGAGTACACTTGGATTGCAATTATCATCATCATTATGAAAGTTCCGTTGTAGCGGAAATCAAAAGCTTAGTCTTGTTTTAATAAGGTGGGTTAGCCGTCAGCTTTTGACCAGTTTAGTGCCAGCAAATATAAATATTTTTTTTTTTTTTTTGGTTGTCATGTGGGAAAAAAGCTATTTTTACCAGTATTAAACAGGCGCCCTATAAATTAAAAAATCAGGGCTTCCTAGCTTGTGGGAAGAAAGCATCTTTTCTTCTTACTTTGTACTATGTACGTATCTAAACACAGTCATAATACTCTCACCATGCATGCAAAACATATCTGGTCGCGGGACTGAACCCGTTTATTAAAAAATTAATGTTATTCTCCGCAGGATGTTCATGGGCCAGGTCACTCTAGACACAAGCAATCATGGCTCTCTTCACCAATTTACTTAATCTTAAAAGTATTGAGGCGACTCAATTAATTTGAATCTATTTTAAATCTACCCCATATTGCGTAGTGCTTCTATGGGCTGGTAGAAAGAATTCAAAACTTTGCTATCCTTCTTTCGAAAACAAATTATTTTTATATTTTTTTGACAAAATCGGCAGTACAAAAAATAATCACAGTACACTTTTATATAACGAAAACACCAAATAATAATAACAAAAAAACAAAAAATAAAAAAAAATAAATTAAAAAATGGTAAATGCAAGAAAAAATTGAAAAAAAAATAAGAAAAATTCCACAACAGTGAGTAAAAGACGTAGCAAGATTATCTGCAAAAAAAAAAAAGAAAAACTACTAGCTAGCTAGTAGTTGGCTATGCCAGCATATTAAAGGAAAGTAAATGATTCAAAAAAAAAAAAAAGTGGTCGTGAAATTTAGAATGAGTTAGAATTTTTTGTGAAATCTGAGGTGCTTAATAGCCATTGAGTGTTTTAATATTTGGTTTTTTTTTTTTTTTTTTGTTGGTTAAGGTCGCTTGGTTTTTTTTTTTTTCAATTGGTGATTCTTCGGAAGTTCATCTGATTTGGACCATCGGTGATTGTTTCATCGTCGGAAGCAGTTTAACTTATCCAGTTATCCACAATCCAGAAAAAATAAACTAGAAAAAAATTGTAGTATAAATGAGAGTCATGTCGGGTCATTCGGCGCGAATAGTAGTCAGGCCAGGTCAGCAAAAAAAAAAAAGCAATGCTGGCCCGTTTGCCGGTCTTGCTAGAACGTTTTGTACGTTTGAGAAGAAAGTTTTTTGTATTTGAGATTAAAATAGTCTTCATCACCATATTCTTCGTCGTCTTCCTCATAGTCATCAGAGTCGTAGTCATTCTCGTCCTCATTGTCATCATCATCATCCTCGCTGCTACTAAAGTAGCTAGAGGAATTGCACAAAACTGAAGGTGGCGGGGTATGCAAGTACGCCACGGACGAGCAAGAGAGCTTGTTGCCAGCGTGTGTTTTGTTACCGGTACTGTAAGCAGGTGACAAAGGCTCCCTAAAAGAAGGTTTCGGGCAGTTGAACTTTAGTAAGTTTGGTTTATTATTAGAAGTAACAGAAGGTTTGCTCTGGTCCATTCTGTTTTTGTATGAAGAGGCGCAAGGCAAATTGGAGGTAATAATGGATTGAGGGGGTTTTTCATGAATCATATTGAAGTGGTCATTAATAGCAATGCAATTGGAGGGTTGGGCGGAAGGCAGTGATGGGTTCAAGGGCGGCGAGAGCAGCATTCGATTTTTGATCCCAAGCGACATCTGTATACTGTACTGGCTACACGAAATCGGGTCAGGTTTGTTGCTGTTAAATGTAGTGTTACTAATGCTGCCGTTGTGGTTGTTATTATACTGGTGATGGCGGTGATGCTGGATATGCTGAGGAGAAGGCGGTGTCAAATTCATTGGCTGTGTGCGTGTGTTCGAATCGTATTAAGTATAAGGTTTTTTTTGGTGTTTCTAGAGACGAGAAATCAGCATTATGGGGAACTTGCAATCTGGGGAAGTGAGAGGAAGAAAAAATTAAAGAAAAAAATGTGAGAAAGAGACTCAAGAGAAATGGCATGTATTATATATATTTTTTTATTTAATAAGGGCTATTGTTTGTTGTTTGATGATCCCAAAAATATCATTTTAGATGTATTTAAAAAATAACCAAAACAAAAAAAGTATTTTATCGTGCATACTGTAGTGGGAGAAGACTCCAAATTTCCACTGTTGGTTTGAAGTACTTTTGGGAAATAATAATAATAATAATAATAATAA
>JAKVQX010000811.1:0-10610 GCA_030463015.1 Geotrichum citri-aurantii
TATCAATGGTAGAAGCTGTAAAACTTTTTCAACCAAAAGTTGAAGAATTACATAATGTTAACCAAGTCGCGGCAGGTTAATTATGTAAACATATAGCGATTTTACCGGTAGCCATAAACCTCAGTGAGCTGAGTCAACTATTTGTAAGCACGTCTAAGTTAGATGAATTTTTTAAATAAGTCGTAAGATATTAGTCACATTAAAGAATCTTAGTGGCTTCTTTGTGATGCGTCATAGGGTGAATCCCTAACCTTTTTTTTTTTTTTTTTTTTTTTGAACTAAACATATATCTCAAATTTCATTTCTTTCTTTCTTTCCTCTTCTCGTTTTTTGGAAAACTGGCAACTTTATCTGTCCAATAAGTTGGTTTTCCCATTTATTTATTTATTTTCTACTCTTTAGCAATGTCCTTTGAAAATCCCGCCAAATCTTTTGATCTCCTCAAGCAGTACGAGAGACTCGATGGTATTGATGTCAAGACCTTGATGGATTCTGTTTCCAGAGGAGGCTTGACCTATAATGACTTCCTGTTGCTTCCTGGAAAGATTGATTTCCCTTCCAGCGAGGTTTCTCTCGAGACTAAGCTTACCAAGAAGATTACGCTCAAGGCTCCTTTGGTTTCTTCTCCAATGGATACCGTCACTGAAGCTGACATGGCCATTCACATGGCTCTCCTCGGTGGCATTGGCATTATTCACCACAACTGTAGCGCTGATGAGCAGGCCGCCATGGTTCGCAAGGTTAAAAAGTACGAGAACGGTTTTATTTCTGATCCTGTTGTGGTCTCACCGACCCAGACTGTTGGTGACATCAAGAAGCTTAAGCAAGAACTTGGCTTTACTGGTTTTCCTGTTACTGGTAAGTCTTTCAATACCTTTCTTTTTTCCCTACATTTCTCCAGCTGTACTTTGTGACTCATCTTCATCTTTTATGATGATTTACAAAATATCTAAACTTTCGTTCTTCCGTAATGACTTAACGGTCTTGTGGAGATATATTTAATTCTGAGTTCATTTGAAAATGCTATTACAGTTGCTCAGAGCCCATGAAGGTGTTACAAAGCAAGCTGGAAAAATTTTTCAACAATGTGAAACTTTATTTCTAACTTGTAAACTTTTTTTTTTTTTTTTTGTTTAGAGAATGGTCAGATGCGAGGCAAGCTTGTTGGCATTGTCACTTCTCGTGATATCCAGTTTCACGATGATGACACCACCCTGGTCAGCGAAATCATGACCAAAGAACTTATCACCGCTTCTGGTGACGTTGATCTTACCGCTGCTAACGAGGTCCTTAGAAAGTCCAAGAAGGGCAAGCTCCCCATTGTCGATGAAAAGGGCAACATCACTGCTCTGCTTTCTCGTACCGATCTTCAAAAGAACCATAACTACCCCATTGCTTCCAAGTCCTTTGACTCTAAGCAATTGCTTTGTGGTGCTGCTATCGGTACTCGTCCTGATGATCGCACCAGACTCGAGAAGCTCGTCGAAGCTGGTCTTGACGTTGTCATTCTTGACTCTTCTCAGGGTAACTCTGTTTTCCAAATTGATATGATCAAGTGGGCCAAATCAACTTTCCCTAAGCTTGAGGTCATTGCCGGTAACGTTGTTACCCGCGAACAGGCTGCCAGCCTTATTGCTGCTGGTGCAGACGGTCTTCGTATTGGTATGGGCTCGGGCTCCATTTGCATTACTCAGGAAGTCATGGCTGTCGGTCGTCCTCAAGGTACTGCCGTCTACAATGTTACTGAGTTTGCCAAGAAGTTTGGTGTTCCCTGCATTGCTGATGGTGGTGTTCAGAACATTGGCCACATTACCAAAGCCATTGCGCTTGGTGCTTCTACCGTCATGATGGGTGGTCTTCTTGCTGGTACCACCGAGTCCCCCGGTTCTTACTTTTACAAGAACGGTCAGCGTGTCAAGACCTACCGTGGTATGGGCTCTATTGAGGCCATGGAGAAGCAGGACACTAACGACAATGCTGCTACTTCCAGATACTTTTCTGAGACTGACGAGGTTTTGGTTGCTCAGGGTGTCACCGGCAGTGTTGTTGATAGAGGTTCCATTACTAAGTTTATCCCTTACCTTATTCATGGTCTTCAACACGGTCTCCAGGACATTGGTGTCAAATCATTGGCGGCCTTCCAGGAGGACGTTGATAGTGGCAAGATTAGATTTGAGTTTAGATCTCCCAGCGCTCAACTTGAGGGTGGTGTTCACTCTTTGCACTCTTATGAGAAGCGTTTGCACAACTAGACAAGACTCTGATAAGTGTTGTTTTCAAGTTATTGTTGTTTAAATAGTATATACACTACACCTTATTTTAATTTATTTGTGAAAAAAAAATTTGTATTGCTTAAGGGTGTATATATGATTTTCATGCAACTTATAATGATCTCAATAACGAGACTTTTAATGGCACTAGGCACCTATTGAATTTTTTTTTGATTTTTATTTAATTTTATGATTTTAGGAAATCATGCATCTATCCTTTTGGATAGAATCCAGTCTATGACGAGCCTTTAATACCGCAGCATCATTTGTTTATTTATGTGTGATATATAGATTTATACACAAATACACAAATCAACTCCAAGTCTACTCCCAGTCAGGGTTCTCAGGAGTTCCGAAACAAAGCGCTTCGTAATCAATGCGGTTGAGCGCGACAGCCAGCGACGTTTTGAACTTGTCAAGCGCACAAACTGTACCGTCACAGTGCTCAAGACCCTTAAGCGGTAGGATCCGGTTGTTAAGCTTGAGGCGCACTAAAACATCGCCGGGCGTGCACTCAAAAAGCTCAACATAGAGGCGTGCGCCAAAGGGTGTTAAGCGCGAGATGTAAAAGTTGCGGTTCGTGGGAATTTTGGTAGACTTGAGGTCTTCCTTGATGAAATCAAGACCAAGTGCTGTAAGAACGCTGATGATCACAGAGTCGTGCGAGAGATCGACATACAGGGGTTGATCAAGAGGGAAAGTTTCCTCAGAGCTGGCAAGGGTCACGTTAACGCCGTACTCAGATTGTGTGATTGTACGATGCTCGAGGCGTGCCAATAACTCGTGTACCCAGCCAGCACCCTGAGATGCGCCAAGAATAGTACCGTACGAGGCAAACCCAAAAAAGCTCAGGGCTTCAGAGTACTCGTAGCCCTTCCATTCCTCGCGTGTGAACAGCCCGCAAAAGGGCGATAAATTCCCGTAAACCGCTGTTTCGTGTACACAAAGCTTCTGGATAGCAAATGCATCGTAGGGAGTCAAAATCTGCTCAAGATCATCAGTGGACTCAGTGTTGAGGTGAGGGAAAAAGTATTTTTGCAGTCTCTTTGCAGTGTCTGCAAGGTAGACACCCACCCACTTTTCGACGCGTTGGACACCGGATGTATAGTTCGCGTTGCCAGCGTTCTTGCAAGAGTAGTAGCCAGCGAGAGTGTTGTTAATGCCGCGACCTTCAATCTGCTCGACTAGCTCGTAAAGTTTGGTCTTGGGCTTGTTGTCACGGTCCTCATTGCTTACAAGCGGGTCCTCACCAAAGAGACCAAAGAAACCAGCAGCCCAGTTGCGCGCCGAGGTACGAATACGCGACTGCGATGTAGCACGTAGCACAGGCAGGCGGTTTGCTGCAGACGTGCCGTTCTCGTACAAGTTCAAGCTAGGGTCGTAAAAAAGATAATCCTTTTCGGTGGCGTTGAACAAGAGCCGACCATGAGTAGCCCAAAACAAGGCGCCAGAAGAGAATTCAGTTCCAGTGCCCGTAGGAACCAGCAAGGCAGTACTGAGACCAAAATCCCAATTGGTGAGAAGCGGGTGAGGAATGTTTTGCTTGCTATTGAGACGCTTGAGCTTTTCAGCAACATGAAGCATGGGACGGTGCGCGTCGGGGGTGGGGAAACGCTCTGCATGGCGGTGCAGCACGTGAACCTGTTTAAATCGACACTGCTCGTCGGGCAGACCATTCTCCGAAAGACGCACACTACTGTCGACACCCGGATACGCATCACCACTATCAAAGTATGGTGAAAAAGAACCCCAGTTTTGTTTGATGTCAAAATCCGGGAAGACCGAATTGGTGGGCTCAGCGGGGCCGATGGGATGTTTACCGGTACGGTAGAAAGTGTAGTAGTAGAGAGGTGCAATTGCAGCAAAAAGAAGACATTGAACAACTAGGATTAGTTTCAAAAGAACTTGCTTTTGTTTAGATTGCTGCTTTGGTGAGGGAAGGAGAGGGGTTGACTCAATTGAGTCGTAGGTTGAAGAAGGGACCTTGGAAGTATCTGGCCCGTCAGTCATGGTAGGAGAGAAAAAAATTTGAAATCAAAAGAAAAGGGTTTTGTAGTGATTTAAATGAGTTTATGCAAGCTTAGAGAGAGTGAGTATAGGTTTAATGAAAGATAATTGCAATTTTGTATGACTGGTTAGTGAGAGAAAGAGAGTTAATCGGGATGTAATCCAAGAAGTTGAGACTCTCTAGTTATTTTAATTTTGCTTGTCTGCTAAAACTGAGATTAGAAACTGATATTATCGAGCAAGACCAAAACAAACTCGGACGCCGCATGGTCTTCTACCAATATTTTTGATGAAGACCTAAATAGAAATAGGTTATGTGTGGTTGATAGACATGGTAAATTAAAATGAAGAAAAATAATAAAAAATTGCTACAATTTCAGCCCTAACCTCAGTTTCTACCCAACTCTTACAGCTGGGACTAAAGATGCCATAAACCTGTTTTGCATAAGTTTTAAAGCTCAAAGTTCAAATACCAAGATTCAAAATTTTTGATAAGCGAAAAAGATCTGGACTTTCTAGAGAGAAAAAAAAAAAAATCCTGCAGCTTCGCTTAAGTAAAAAAAGGCACATGGACATGTTCTGCACATCCACAAAAAAACCAGCATAAAGTATCCTCATTTGAGGTCCATCAAGGGCTCTTATCACCTGTCAAATTGAAAAAAAGTATTTTGAACCAAAAAAAAAATTTTAATTTCATGAACATAAAAAAATGAAAATAAAAGCCGAATCCCGCGACGGAGTTGATAAAAGATAAAACCAGCTTTAAGACTTTACGAAAGCTTACAGAGTTGCAAAACATCGTCACAGTAACAAATATGAAAAGAATTAGTAAAAAGTATTTTTCTGATGCAAAATTAAGTCTCTCTATAATACGAGCTCAAATATAGTTTCAAAAGGCTTTTAATAATTATTATAACTTCTTTTATTATCATGTTTTACTAAAAATCCACCAGCAAGCTGCATAGCATGGTTTTGGTAGATAAATAAGAGAGATTTGTTAAAAACTAGCTTTTGGTAACAATTTGTCCAAAATCTTTTTCCTCATTTGATTCGGGTTTGAGTGAAATTAAAAGCCAGTTTTTCTAAGCCTATTTCTGTAAAACAAAATATGAAAAATCACAACGTTGCCAACGTTATCAAGAAAAAAAACGCACACACACAATTCATAAAGGTGGGACCATGACACTCTAGAGATTGTAAAAAACTTAGTTATCTTGAGCTTTGAAACCCTGATTGAGAATGAAAATGGACAAAAACAATCATATATCTATTGTTTTAGTTAATTAATTTGACAGCGCATGGTCCAGCTGCTGCTGCAGTAGTTTTTAAAAATGTCGCGGCAGAAATCTCAGCCCATTTGCAAAACTCCAAACCTTTTTATCAAATATTTTTTTTTCCACAAACTTAAATAATAATAAACATTCTTTAATATACCAGAGGTTTTGTATCTCAGGGTTCTCATAACACATGGATAAGTCCAGAAAGGATTCAACGTCATTCAATTCAGAAACCACTAACGCACACTGGGAGTGCTATTTTTGAGAGCCTCATTAAAAAGATGAATGTTTTTGAAATACCGTCTTTTTTGTACACTCAATTTATTTTAATTTATTACAAACTGATTTTTTTGTATAGTTTTTGACGTGAAGACATTAATTTGTTTGTTTTAAAGTTGCAACAAAAGAACATGACAGGTTCGATGGTCAGTGTCAGATTTAAATTTTTTTTTTTTTTTTCGTCATGACCTGCATTCCAAAACGTAAATTTGCGACGGGAGGAAGCTACTGTAGTCAAATACCCCATACACACACAATTGTAAATTTGGCAAGATCTGCCGGGACCTGTCCAAAGCGCATCATCAAAAATTTGCATAAAATAGAAAAAAAGAACAACAACAACAAAAAGAAAGATCAACACAATAGGCGCAACAGATGCAACTAAGCTCGGACAGTTTAACTGTATGTGTAAGGTTTAGTTCATTGTGTTAGATGATTAACAGTCGTTGCTTTATTTTGTTGTTGTTCATTTTACTTCAGTGGAGGGGGGAAAAGAGGAGGGGAGTTTGAGGGGACGTCTGTATGACACTAATCTGATGGTAAAAACAAGTAAAAAGTATAGTTGAGTGCCAAAAAAAATAAGGTAGAGTTGGAGTAGTTTTTTTTTTTAGACTGCCGCTAATAATCAAAATAATTAGGCTAATTATTATTAGCACCCACCATTTCATGAGTTCAGTTTATTCACAATCTAAAACAAACTATGATAAAGGGCACAAATGTCATGTAATTACGAAGGAAAAAGGAGGGGAAGTAATTTTATTTTTAAAAAAGAGATTTTGTTTACAGATGGATAGATATACAAAATTATAACCAATATTAATTAAACCTACACTTTCTTTCTCTTCCCCCTCCCGCATCAACACTCAATTAAAAAAAAAAAACTATTGTTTGCTAGTTCATCACCAGCAATTGAAAATCGCAGCTCTGCTCTAATGGCATGTTTGATTTAGCGCAAAAAAAAAGCTTTGTAGCCACCAATTTTTTAAAAAAAAGATTAGATATTACACATTTACATGCACAAACCTTTGTGATTCTAGTTTAGGATGGCCAGCATTAGTCGAAACGTGACTTGAAATAGCTTGCTAGAGGCTAAGGCTACTAAACAGCTCAATATGTTCTTTGTACAACTTGGAGATATCTATCATGGTAATAAACTGATGAAAATAATAAACATCATTATTTTTGAAAAGAAAATTGGCAATCTTAAAAAAATGGTTCATTCTAACTACTACTGAGTTGTTTGAAAAAAAGGAAAAATCCCTCGAATAGTCAATAGTTTTGTGCCCTTATACCTTTTTAATTTATTTTTTTGTATCTATGGGTAAAGATTTCTAGAATATGCCGCATTTTTCCTAGTTTTTTTGTGTTTCTATTCAGTTCTATAAACTGTTTGAATTGCTGCTAAGTTGTTTCTTTTTTTAATTACTATCCATTCAAAGTTTAGTAGAATAATGTAGTTTTAGTTTAAATAGCAATTCCAATTGACTATTGTTTGTGATTTAAAAGGGATTTGAATAATAGAATTGCCTTTGTTGATAGCTAACTTTTTTTTTTTTGGTGATCATGGATCGTCATGATATTATTTGCCATAAGAAAAACAAGTTTCAAACAATTTTAGTGAATTTTAGGACATTAACTTTTGAGCAAATAATAGATGAGGTAAGTCTGTAATTGGCACGAGCTCACAAAAGTCTAGAAGCTTGGTTGTTGTTTTTCTTTTTACTTGAATTAATATTATGTCTATTATTTCAGCTTCTTATGTAATGAAACAAAATTCATTAAATGAATGTGTTTTATGTTTGAAAACTGAGCACAAAGTATTTTTTTTCTCAAAACGAAACTATTTTCACTTCTAAAAATTCATTTCTTAATCACCAATTTTTTTGGCGTTTGAAACCCCCCCCCATTCTTTTTCGCTAATAATGTGCAGGCACTAGTGGCAGCAATTAAAAAAAAATAAAAAACCAGCTTAATGGAAGATTGAAAAAAAAAGGTCTAGAAGCTACGCTTTCGTTTCACCAGTTCATATTGGTTTTTTTAAAGTATTAAAATAAAGAAATTTGAAAAAAAGATTAAAAAATAGCTTGAGTCTTTTTAATGACACTTTGTAAAGAAAAAAAAAGGTGTTTTGTTTTGAGTGTTTTTGTTTAATATGCCGCTATCTGTACTGGACAGCATTATTTTTGTTATTTTACAGCATCCTTCTACGTCAACAGGAAAGTTTCATTTTTAACACTGACAGGTAACGGTTACTTGTTTTTAACAATACAAAAAAGTCAAACCATGTAATTTTTTTAATTATTAATTTTTTTTTAAATGATATAATCTAGTCTTTTTGTCAGTGCCGTTTCCTTATTAATTGTGTTTTATTTTTTTTAAAATAAGTAATAGTTAATACTTGATTGAAATAGAGCTAAACAGCACAAAGCACATTTCCCTAAACAAAAAAAAAAAACTCATCGATTTAGCAGCATCCACGGGATAGTATGACAGAATCAAAACCTTCTCAAAAAAAAAAAAATCTTTAATAAAAGCTTAATTTCTCTTGTTAGAATTCTTATTGTTTTTTTTTTGTTGTTGTTTATGTTCATTGTTGTTGTTTAGAACTTGCTATACTAGTTTTCATTCCACGCTTTAGGGCGCTGGACAATGTGTTGATGATCTACATCTGTCCTCATGACATCTTAAGAAAATCTTTCAGAAATGACGCATTCCCTAAAAAAAAAATCCGGGGTAAAACAAAAACAAAAAAAAATTAGGTTTTTGCGATATCTTGAGTAGTTTTTTTTTTAATGTGTTTTGTTGATTAAGAAAAAGACAAAAAAAAAAAGATTTATAGAAACTTCAGTCTCTTTGAAAAGTCACTCGGGACTGATAGTATGGTGGGTTGCATATACAATATTATTAGAGCGACTTTTAAGGCGCAAAGGTGCTTATGACAGCAAGCATTTCCAAAAAAAAAAACACAAACAAACGTCAGTACACAAAATGTGGGCAATCGAGATAAAGATTCCTACCGTCAAATGTATTTTTTTAGTTATTATTCTGCATCCTTCGTGTCATATCAAGAATTCTCCTGATATTGTATAAACAACTTTCAAACCTCCATTTTATAGTGTATATACAAGAAAATGCATGTGTATAAGCTCTTTTCCGGTCTAGACTCAAATTATTTGGAATTCATGTTTTTCAAACGCTAAGTTATGAGCTAGGTCTTCCATGTACGTCAACGCAGCTAATCGTCTCTTTTTAAGCCCTTTTTTTTAAAAATTTTTTTTTCGGATGCTTGCTGAACTGCTCCAAGGGGGCGGGCAGAGGTGTGTGTGTTTTTTTATTATTTTTAAATCTTGTTTGAATGCTAGTAGCCGTAAGCCTCTTACGCATGACATCGAGTAGCTTACTTAATTTTTTTTTTTTTCTTTCCCTGGAATTTGATATTTTTGATTTTTTAATGTGAGTGAGTTTGATACTTTTTACAAGCACGTTGGTAGTAAAGTATTTTTTGATTCTCTTTTGATATTGCATCATGAAGCGTAGAGCCTGCACTAAGAGGCTAAATCAACAACAACTCGTAAATAAGAAAATTTTTGAAATTAAAAAATTCCAATTACACGTATTTTTTTTAACTAACAAGATCTTTCAATTTTTTTAGCTTTAGCACTATAAAAGCGTGAATCTTGTATGTGTATGTAGTATGTGTATTTATTCATTTAGCTACGTTCACGATCATATCGCAGGTTTTTACGTCCTAAAAATTTTTTAGTTGATGTTTTTTTTTTTTCGACATCCACTATCATGATTTCATACTTTATGCATTCCAATAAACATACACCAAAAATTTTGAATTTACAGTAATAAAAAGATTTTTAATGTTAAAAAAACACTAACCTCTACTTGGTGTCTCAATTTATTTAAAGAATCATTACATTATGGTTGTTGTTGTTTTTTTTTTTTGTTTTTTTTTTTGATGTTGACTTTAATGTTATTAGTCTTGAACTTGCATTAACATGCGGCTACGATTCGTTCGCCGAAGAGTTGGCGAGGGATTTTAGTTTAGCCGAGTTTTAAACTAGTCCAACTTTGTTTGCTCTTTTTTTTTTTTAAGGTTTTGTCGTCTTTCAGTTTTTTTTTTTTTTTTTTTTGGTTGACCCTGCGACACATGAACAATATAACACTAGTAACTTAGGACATACACACACAATTTTATTCACATTTTTTTTTTCATAAAACCGAACAGTGCGCACTTTTTTTTTTTTTTTTTTGGTCTCTTTCTAACATAACCATATCTAATTCGTAATATTTGAAATTGTGCAAGGTTACCATCAGTGGGTTTTCTGATCGTTCAAATTTCCGTTTAAATTAATAAATATTACATAAAACATCAGCCAAGACTTTAGAAGTCTCACATGCTCAATTTGATCGGGATATGCTTTTTTTTTTCATATTTTTCATTAAAAAAATCTTCTTTTGATCTTCTTATTATTCTTAACGCTTTGAAATTTATTTTGCGTAACAAAACACTTGTATAGACTATCTTACGCGCCAAAAAGGTAATCAGATGAAAAAAAAATTTAATATTATCATCAACAGTAATATAAACTCTCAGCTTATGCAAAGACATGATCTCAGATAAGGTCTTCATAATCCTTTATTATTATTATTATATTCAGTTTATTGTCCTTACAACTTATTTAGCTATACATAGAAGACATTTATTTCAGGTTTGTTGTGACCCCCATGTCTTGGGGTCTATGCTGATCGCATATAGGTCTGTTCG
>JAKVQX010000812.1:0-10573 GCA_030463015.1 Geotrichum citri-aurantii
TAGTAGTAGTAGTAGTAGTAGTAGTAGTAGTAGTAGTAGTAGTAGTAGTAGTAGTTGTAGTAGTAGTAGTAGTGAAACCCACCTATCCGTACACCTAATTCTTTAGCCGTAGTTCTATCTCCAATCCAGAAAAAAAAAAAAAAAAACGAAACCAAACACAAAAGAGAGCGAACTGGTTTCCTTCTCTTCCGTTTTAACCTGTAGAATCAACAACCAACAACCCCAAAGCGAAAACCAACACTGAACATTTATTTGTAAGATTTTTTTTTTTTGTTTTAATTAGTTTTTTTGGAGATTTGTCATGTATGGATACGCTGTTTTTGTAATTAGACCATTGATGGAATACAGACAACCAGAAAAAAAAAAAAAATAACTTGTCAAAGATTGTCCTATGTTTGAACTCTGGGGAAACCCCTAAAGACAATTTGTAATTCGTGTAAGTGTACATAATTATGAATGGATCAGCAAATTGAAAAAAAAAACAACAACAACAACTGTTTTGTCGGCTCCAGCATTTTGCCGCCAGCTGTATCTCTTACATTTACCGCCGCCTTTTCATCCCACTCCTCCTCCTCTTTCCCCCGGCACACATCCAAAAAAAAAAAACGTTCGGAGCTCAACCCTAGATAACGCCGTACACAAGCTGTAACATTTAGAAGAAAAGAAAAAAAATAGCACATCGTACCTGACACTTTGGTCAAGATGAAAGTTCATCATTAAACATCCCTTATCTCCCTTTTACACAGAGAACAACAACAACAACAACAACAACAACGAAAGTTTCTGTTGATTTTGTACAAAAGAAAATTTGTGTTCTTGTCATTTCTATTGCTCATGAATCATAAAATTTTATTAATTAGCCAACTATCAATATGTAAGTGTGAGAGTGAGTGAGAGTGAGTAAGAGTGAGAGTGAGTGAGTGAGTGAGTTTAAGCGTGTGTGTGTGTGTGTGTGTGTGTGTGTATGAAAATCAGTAATATTAATGAATCGATACTATTTCAGCAGCATTAGCCAACCACTTGTTGTCACCAGCTCTCACGCCTGATAGAAATTGTCGTTAAATAGACTCTCAATATCCTCATCCTCTATAAATATCGGGGTCTCGTCCGGCTTAGGAAGACTACCACTCGCACCAGCAGCAGCAGCAGCAGCAGCGGCATTACCGACACCAAGATTAGAGCTGCTACTCGCATTGATATTGAAGTTACTATTAGCATTATTGGCGCTGATGTTAATCCTGCTGTGGTTATTAATGTTGTTATTCTTATTAGTCACAACGCCTATTTCGATGGGGTCGTCAAACTTGACATCGGCGTCTTTAAGTAAAAAGTTCAAGTCCGTATCCTCTTCCAAAAGTTGGTTCGCATCATGGTTTTTACCGCCGTTTTGAACGTCATTATTGTTAGTGTAATTGTTATTGCGACCGGTAACAATAGGATTTTCGTTATTGATGTTATTAGCATTTTTGTTTGTGTTTTTGTTATTAATTTTTTTATTACTGCTGTTGTTGATGTTGTTGTTTGAATTGTTATGGTTGGTTGATTCAAGCACTTCGTTTTTTTCCATCTTAATACCTTGCGGTGGCAGCCCGTTGGCATTATCAATGAACATCATACCTTTATTGTCGTTGCTAGACTCTTTTTTCACTTGAAACTGGCGTTGTTGCTGTTGCTGTTGCTGTTGTTGTTGCTGATGCTTCTGCTGTTGTTGCTGCTTTTGCTGTTGCGCCTGCTGCAACGCGTTCCTGCTTTTCAGTTCCTCCAACCGACTTATCAAGAAACGCTCCGCAAGCGTGACCTCAATCTCCACCTGGTCCAGCGACGCATGATACCGCGAAACTGCCTGATCTATCGATGTCTTGATATTGAGCGGCGAGTTGGGTGTCGGTAGCTGCGGCGTTGAGCTCAGAAATGTGAGCAGATTACCCGCTGTCGAAAGAATTAACTGAAAAAAAGAGTAATGTTAGATCGAATAAATGATAACATTGATGATTTTAATGTAAAGCATTTAAAAAAAAATCTTAGATACTTACGTTAAATGATAATTTCAAATGATCGCCCATGGAGGTAGTGATTGGATGCTGGTTTGAGTTCTTGATGGTGTTAAAAATTGCCTTTTGTTTCTTGGTTTTTTATTTTTTTTATTTTATTTTTTGACAATTTGTTAATGCGGTGAGAAGAAAAAAAAAAAAAAAAAAAAAAAAAAAAAAAAAACACCTTTAAAAAAATTACATAATTTACGCGATGCGTTTTCAACGCGAAACTTTTTTTTTTTTAATGCCAGTGCTCGTGTCGCAATTACCCTCACCCTATGATTACCTAATTATTCTTACATAATACTTTAGTTTAATTACATAATAAATATTTTTGACATAACCGTCATAGTGTTTTTACACTTGTTCTACAACACTTTTTTTTTTTAAAAAAAAATCTACATACAAATAATTCTTGCCCAATCAGTTGTCGAGTTCGAGTCTTCTTCTAAGATCAAAACTGTTAATTTTTTTGATTTTTTTTTTTTTTTTTTTTTTTCGGAAATTTCCAAAACCTCCAACAACATCAACCAAAAGATACAATTTTTTTTGTTCCACCTCTCTTTTCTCTCTCTTCTTTTCTTTTCTTCTTGTCTTTATACCTTCTCTTTCCCTCCCCCACACGCATCGTCAATTGACCTCTTCACATGTACGTGCCCTTTCAGAATCAATGGTTTAACAACACATATTATTTTATTAATCTTAAAATTTTTTAAAATTTTTGGTTTTTAATATTTCTGTTGCTTCTATTAGTTTTTTTTTAGTTACTTCCACCACAGTTTACTAACGGCTAACCAAATCTCGGTTTATTTTTTATTTTTTCATTAATTATTTTAGATACAATGTCTTTCCTGGCCCGTTCTATTGTCCGTCGCGCTGCTGTCGCCGCTAGACCCATCGTTGCCCGCCGTGGTTTCGCTGAGGCTGTTCCTGCCGACAAGCTGAGACTTTCTCTTGCTCTTCCTTACCAGGCCATCTACGAGAACTCTGATGTGTAAGTTTCATTTCATTCTTTTATTTTTTTACTTCACGACCTTCAATTCTTTTTTTCTTTTTATTTTCAAAAGAGTTTGACTGTTGTTGTCATGTATTTTTTTCTTTCGGTAACTTGAATGTGTGTGGTCAATTTTTGGTGGTGATGCCCTTACGAAACAACCAACCAGAACGTTCAAACACTGAAAAATTCAGCTCTCGCGTTGCATCATTGACAAAACCAAACCAACCCCCAATCTTATCATTCTTTTCTTCGTTCACAACAACTATTTTTGTTAATTCAACTTTTTGAAGTCCTTTTTTTAAATCTTTAATTTTACTAACACAGTTTTTTTTTTCTTCTAGTGTCCAGGTCAACATTCCTTCTACTGCTGGTGACCTCGGTATCCTCGCTGATCACGTTCCCACCATCCAGCAGCTCCGCCCCGGTCTCGTTGAGGTCATCGAGTCCACCGGTTCCTCCAAGCAGTTCTTCGTCTCCGGTGGCTTTGCTACCGTCTCCGAGGGCTCCAACCTTTCCATCAACGTTGTCGAGGCCTTTGCTCCCGAAGACTTCTCTCTTGAGACCGTCAAGACCCTTCTGGCTGAGGCCCAGAAGAACGTTGGCTCTTCTGACCCCGTTGTTGCCGCTGAGGCTGGTATTGAGATCGAGGTCCTTGAGTCCCTTTCTCACATTGCTAAATAAGTGTTTTTAAAAACAAAAAATCAAACAAACAAACAAGCAGTTTTTAATTAATACTCGAAAATTATTATAAAACAATAATAATTTTTTAACTACTCTTTTTTTTTTCAATTTTTTTTTTTGGATTAAATACTTCTTATCCCTTTGCTTCCTCCAGACCTGAAAATGACAATAAACACATACAAATATAATGTGATCTTCAATTGAGTCCTTTCGTCTAATAGAAACATCGCCAAAAAAAGTAAAAACTAAAATTAACTAAAAGATAAATTAAACCGCTTTTTCAGGTAATACTTTAAAAAAATTCCAACCATTAAAAAATTGTAGTGTGTGTGTGTGCAGTACAAAGTGCCTATTTTACTAGTTGGTGAGGATATGGCTTCTGTTTTTTTTTTTTTTTTCTATTATTTAGAACGTATAATAGATTAATATCAATTCCTTTCTTATCATCGATATTAGATCTGTTTTATAAAAACAGTGATTTATTATTACCTGAAGGTCAAGCCTGACCAAAAAAAACAAAAAAACAAAAAAAACATGATTAAACCAAACCAAAAAAAATTAAATAAACATTGTCCTATTTCCGTGAGTTCAGTGCCTGTTCAATTCCCTTCTCCATGTAGACACACACTCGCGCAGTGTGCTCTCTTTTTATTTTTTTTTCACTTCAAAACTCTGAAAAAAGATCAGCATACGGGTCGTCCGAGAACTCACCGTAGTCCAGCTCTTCCTCCGGGTAGCGGTCAAACAGCGACGTGTCGCCGACGCCGGACTGAACGGGCGGCTCGTACGGCGTCTCAATGTCCTTAGACAGCAGCTTGTCCCAAATCACCTCCGAAAACCACGGATGCGCCTTGACGTCGGCCGATCCGCCCTGAAGGTTGCCCAGGCGCCGCGACAGGTCCTTGGTGATCAGCTTCTGCAGCAGATCCAATACGTCCGGGTTTAGGTTTGATGGGTAGCGCACCTCGCCGTGCAGGATGTTCTCGTACGTCTTCATGGGCGTTTTGTCGTAGAACGGCGTGTAGCCCGTCAGCATCTCAAAGATGAGCACGCCGAGAGACCACCAGTCCACCGACATATTGTACGGCTTGGTCGTCACGACCTCCGGCGCAATGTAGTCGGGCGTGCCGCAGAGCGTCCACGTCACGTCCTTGACCTCCTTGGCAAATCCAAAGTCTGTTATCTTTATGTGCCCGTTTTTGTCCAGCAAAATGTTCTCGGGCTTGAGGTCGCGGTAGATAATGTCGTGCGAGTGCAAGTACTCGAGCGCGAGCGTGACTTCCGCGGCGTAGAACTTGGCCACGGGGTTCGGGAACCGCTGCGACTTGCGCAGCAGCGAAAAGAGCTCCCCGCCCTCAATGAAGTCCATGACCATGAAGACTGAGTGTGAGTCTTGGAACGTGCCCCACATGCGGATCAGGAACGGGTGTTCGACAATCTTGAGCATGCGGCGTTCGTCGTTGGTGTGCTCGACTTGCTTCATTTTGACTATTTGGGCCTTTTTGAGCACTTTGATGGCGTAGTAGCGGTTGTTGTGGACAGACCGCACCAGGTGAACGCGGCCAAACGAGCCAGTGCCGAGTGTACGCAAGACTTGAAAGTCTGTGAGTGAGTACTTGCCCTTGGAAACCGTAGAGCGTGCTTGCTGCTGCTGCTGCTGCTGCTGCTGCTGCAACAGTTTTTGCTGTTGCTGGAAAGTTTCCGTAGTTGCCGCGACAGGCGTCTGGCCTGGCACGCTAGTTGGGTAGGTATTGTGGTTACTACCAGCAATTGAGTCTGTCATAGCTGCACTGGTATGTACTATTACTATCAGGATAAGGTTGAAAAAAAAAAAAAGATTAAAGCAATCTAGAAGCGGTCTCCAAAATTCAACAAATGTACAGATCACTGAAGAAATAAGATCAATGAATCGCGGATACGATGACTAGGTTAATTGACAGATCCCAAAACAAAGACAGGAAACAAAATAAGGCTATCAAAATGTTTTTTTTTTCTTGAATTCTTTTTCAAAAAAATAACAATAAAAAAGGTCAAAGTTATTAATGAAGGAGAAAGAAAAAGGTCGACGGCAAGTAAAAATATCAAACAATTCAAAAAAATATTAAAAAAGTTTAAAAAGTCCAAAAAGCAGCCAATTCCAGCTGAATTAAAATTAGCAGCTTTTAACAAAAAAAAAAATAAAACTAATGAGAGATGTAAATATAAATGTCAAGACAAAAAGAGAACAATTTTAAGTGTTTGAAATCAACTTCACAAAGAAAAGAATAAGAAGAGAGAAATAAGAGCTCATGAAGAAATCAGTAGTGGCAGGTGTTTAGAACAAATGAGCGAACATTGAAAAAAAAAAAAAAACATCTCTGAAAAGCCCTGTTCAACTCAATTGAATCTCTCCTTCCCTATCCGTCTATAGACTCGACGACGGGAAGTGGTAATTGTCAAACAGATACAAGTAGTCCTCTACTACTGCGGTGAATAGTTGACCACCAAGAGGAATTCGGCCCAGATTGTTGCCCACGCCCGCCAGGATGGGCCGTGTCACGCTTTCGTACATGGCTCCACGCAGCAGCCACCACCCAAAGGCCGCCGCACGGCTCTTGTGCTCCTGGTCTTCCAGCTTGGTCAGCGACCGCACACCGCCAGGCAGCGTCTCTCGGTAACTTTGGAACTCCAGCTTGCGCGCACCGTATTCCAACAGAATGCCCACGACCCATGGCGTCCAGTTGCGCTTGCGGTTGCGGTAATGGTACGCCAGGAGCGCGTATACCACAGGCCGGGCAATGTACAGCGTCTCAGCCGCAATTCCCTTCAAGTTCAGCTGGTGCATGAGATACTCCGGCCCGCGCACATCCTCAATTGCAAGTACACGCCCGGAAAGGTACTCATCCACAGATACCTTGACAGGGTTGCAGGGTAGACCAAGCCCACGCCTGGGCATGCGCCATGCACCGTCTGGTGATTCCTTGCCGTCAGTGGGCGGCGGCAGCATGTGTGACAAGTCAACAGCATTCGGATCACATCCAACTGGCAGTAGCTCAAGGTTTCCATTCTCATCGCACTTTATGCGGTTTGGATCAATCTCGCGCTCAGGTACAGGCGGCGTGATCAGAGGCCGCGCGCGTGTACTGGCCAGCAATCCAATACGTGCCGTGGCTTTCATGAATTCTATAGCAATGACAGCTAGCCACCGGCCGCGCTCACTTTTCCGCCGGCGTGCAATCATCTCCCACAGGAGCTCTGTGCACCGCAGCAGCGTCAAGAAAATGACGATTCGCCGATACGCCTTGTTCTTCTTGATGTAGTGGTTTGCGTAGCGGTTGTGGATGCTTGGGCGGTACGTCGCGTCAGCCTCCAGCAGGCTTTTACTAGTTTTGGCGATTATCTTATCATGATACAGTCCGAGAATTTGCAGAGTCGAGAACACGGTTTCCGACGCAATCTCGACGTCGTGCACCTGGCCTGTGACTAAGTAACTAAATGAGCGAATGGTGGACTCAATAGACGAAATGCGGCCAGCATTCTGGAGCAGAAACTTTTCGTAGATCAAAAGCCACTTTTGCATTTTACTCTCAGAAGCTGGCTGAGGTGGTGACTGTAAGTTCGGTATGAATGAAGCGGGGATGTGCCCGTGTAACCGTACGTCGTCGTCATCGTCCTTCTGCGAGCTACTAACAGACAATGTCTTAGTGGCAGAGCTAGGGGTATCGGTCATTCTACTCTAGAGGTGGATGGTTTATCTAAAAAAAATAAACAATAATAATAGAATTAAACAGAAATGTTTAATGAAAACACAAAGTATCAAATGTCAAAAAAGGAAAGAAAAAGGACAAACAGATCTTGGAGGGGAAAAAGAGCAGGGAAAAGAAAGGTGGAGAGAGTGTGTGTCAGCATTTCTTTGTTAAATTATATTAAATTGTGTTTAAATAAAATTAAAATAAATTAAACTTTTTTAATTTTAATAAATTATTTTCAAACTGAACTCGGTTATTAGAAAAAAAAAAACTGTCAATTTTTCAAGCATGTGGTATTAATAACATTGGTTTTTATGATTTAAAGCTTTCATAACATTCTTTGCTACAACAAAATGATTTTAAAAAACCACGACGTACCATACAAATTCGAACAGCAAAGTTGAAAGAAGTCATGGGCCTGTAAAGAATTACCTGAAAACAGACGCCGAATTTTCTTATTGGAGTTACGCTTCCATGGGGGAGATGAAGTCGCGCACAACAGCACAGAAAACCCACCTACAGGCTTCGTGCCGGATATCATCTTGTATTTCCACCCTGTGGTCAAGCCTAATGACCCACCTGCAGCATAGCAGGCCCGTGGGAAGATTAGGCTAGACGTCACAAACGCTACATATGGCAAAGATGTTCCTGAAACTAAGACCGACGGGATTAAAGAAGCACGAGTACCTTCAGAACACATTTTACCATCGGCTTGTGAAAGCCGTAGAGAAGAACCGGGTGACATGTAAAGGCGAGCTGCATATAACATGAATACACCGTGGGTTACTACGTATGGCTTACGAGTGGCATTAGGCAGCACTCAGGCCCAAAAGTCGTGCACCCCAGCTGGATTGGCCCGTTGTCACGGTAGCCTGGCTCAGAAGCCGGGTTGCGTATCAAACGATGAGAACAAAAAAAAGTGACATTTTTCAAAAGCAAACCTTCCATTGAGAAAAAAATTATCATGTATTCAATTGAAAAATTGTCCTATCCTATATTAAAATTTCATACAAATAGTTCAAATAAGATTTTTAAAATCCTTGCTGATTGGAGTGTTGATTATCAAAAGATGAGATCAATAAGAAGTATTTCCAGCAAAGAATAAGAAGTGCCATGTGGATTCTTCTTTGATAGTTGTTTCTTCATAAAGCCCCAGATATTCTCTATAGGGTTGAGATCAGGAGAAATAGATGGCCAAATCATAGTCTCAATTTTGTGATCCGCAAACCATACGTTCACATCTGCATGCCAGTGATATTTAGCCCCATCCTGCATGATAATGACGTTTTTACCTGGAAACGCTTGCTTATTCTTCTCAATAAATGGTTAAAGATGACTTTCAAAAACTTCCTAGTTACTGGTTCATCGTGGCCCCTTGTGGTAAAACGTATAGATCGCTAGTTATGGCTCCAGAAAAAGCACCCCAAACATCTACTTTTCTTCGATTACCAGGAACCGTGGGGCCTGTTGTATTTGGACTTTTCTTACCTTTTTTGTTACTCACTTCAATCCATTGAGGTTACTTCCTCGTTGAGAAACCGATCTTAAAAAGAATTTCATCGGACCCGATAACTGTAGCCCAGTCAAAAAAAGCAAAAAAAATTAAAAGCTTTGGCCCACAATCTTTGTTTTTTTTTTCTGTAAATCTTTGATAATTACGGTCTCGAAGATGGTAGACCTGATTTAACCTTATTTTTGTGTAGAACATTTTTGATACAATGCCGACTAACCTTGCGCTCTGGTATTGATTGGGTGGCGAGCTCGTTGAGAGTAATTTTAGGATTTTTTTTGACAGCACGCCGAATCCCTCGGATCTCACGATCACTCAGAGAAGCACGTTTCTTACGATTACGTTTTGGATTTTTATAGATGCAGTCTTTTAAATTGACAGACTTCTGTTGTTTGTAGAGATGGTAAGTTGTACTTTCAGGAATAGCAAACTTCTTGGCAACTTCAGTAGCAGGGACGCCTAAAAGCTGATATGCGTTCATTGCCCCTTTAAAAAACTGTGAATACTGTTTTCCTCTCATTACTTGATATATCTGAAAATAGAAGTAAAATGAAATTGATTTTTAAACGTGTTGCTATCAATTTTTGTTGAAGAACAAAAGTTTTGAATTTTTTTTTAAAAATAAACCCATGATTTTATAACTTTTTTTGTTCCTCTCGAACCATCCAAATGGGTCCGAACTTCAATGCAAAACACAAACGGGAGAGTCTCTAGTGGCGCCAAAAAAAACCTAACAAATGTAATAAGCGGGTAGGCGGAGTTGCAAAAAGAAATAAATAGCTGAACAATTACCAGGAAGTGAAGTGCAAGAAATGGAAAGGGAGTCCAAGACTACCCCAGATGGATACACACAATCCTAAACCATTCACTAATATAATCTTTGTGAGTTTTACCAACACGTCGAAGGATCTTTTTCCAGGGTATCACGAAGTTGAAACCCAGCTAGAATTAAACTTATTTGAATAAAATCCTCACGGAACACACTAGGACCCAAGCTCAGTACTTGCGTGTCTGAAATGGGCACGTGATGCTACTCACCCATTTATTTAAGGTTTTTCTTGAATTCCTGACACTTTAACTCTCTTACAAAGTTAAAATAAAAAAATAAAAAAAAACCCATAATTTTGGTTACTTCTTTTTTTTTTTTTCACTTAAAAGATCAATTCCACAAAAATATGAAAGGCAAAAGATATTCAAGTTTTTTGAGGGGCGTAATAAAAGGATGCCAGCTTTCAAACGCTCCTGTTGCCAAAATAGCCAAAATACTTGGGCTTCCTCAAAGCACTGTCTACCATCTCTACAAAGAAATGAAAGATATCAATGTACAGGATTACATTTATGAAGATCCAAAAACACCAGCTCATGGTAGACGTAAAGTTTTGAGTGATCGTGAGACCCGCTTGATTTTGCGTGCGGTCCAAAAAAACCCTACAATCTCTCTCAATCGACTCGCCACCCAATTCATACCAGGACGCAAGATTAGCCGTAATTTGATTCGAAGGACCCTTCGGGAGAATCATTTTGAATCAGCTACACAGAGCTAAAAGGCTTTTTTTTTTTTAAAAAAAAAGGACAAAAATTAAGAAAATTTACCAAAAAAAAAAAAAAAAAAAAAAAAAAAAAA